>JBCJKH010018685.1:0-28112 GCA_039877255.1 Loriculus beryllinus | reverse complement strand
GCCAAGTTGGACAGAGCCTTGGGTGACATGGTTTTAGTGTGGGGTGTCCCTGTCCATGACAGGGGGATTGGAACTAGATGATCTTGGGGTCCTTTCCAACCCTAACTATTCTATGATTCTATGATTCTGGGAATCATAAACATTTGTGACTACGTAGCCAACTTTTAAGAAAACTTTGTAAGTAGGAATAGCTGTATCACTGGCTTCCTTACCAATGCAAAGACATTTCAGCACCAAAGTGGAACTGTGCAAGACTCAAGTGAGGAAGTGGAGGGTATATAACAGTAAGATCAGGCATTTCAAAACAATTCTTTACACTGGTAATAGATATGGCAGATGTATGAATTTTGTTAGGATTCTTCTGACAGCCATGAACACAGATATATTTTACAGTAATGTAACCATTCTAAATCCCTTCCAGGGAATACAATGACTTCTAGTATTATTTTTCACCATCCTGTCTACACTAAAGAAGCCATATTTGATTAATTTCTTGAAGTTATTTGACTTTTTTGAAAAGGCTATGATAACCTTTTAACCTTGTTTTAGGTCTAGTTGTTCAATCAATGTTATACCTAGATCAGAACACTGAGACAAGAAGGCAGCTGAACTAACCTTCTCAAACACAAAAGTGTATAGACAATAAAACGCTGAGGAGAAAGGTGGGGTTTTTATCCCAAAGATATGCTGCATAACTATGTTCTTATCATACAGCTCTGACTGTAAGTTCTACACTAGGACATATCTTATAGAAATTCATAATTAGAATACTGGGAAATTATTTTTAACATAGATGTAAATTCTGTAATTTAGAATACCAGTATGCTTTTTACCCATGATCATTTTTTTCAAACAAGCTATTTTAAAGCGGGGAGGGGGGGGGGGGAATAATCCATTGAGCAAGTTTCATTTGACTTTTACTTATTGTTGAATACACATGAAATGTGCTTTCAATGCATAAAAATCACAGTGGATAGCAGCAAAGGACTTGGGGGAAATTAAGGAGAATCTGATCATTCACATTGTGATTAATCTGCACATTGATGAAAGATAGCTATTTCACACTTCTAAAAATAAACTTGAGATCATTCTTGGAAAAAAAAAAAAAAAGCCCCCCAAAATAATACACAAACTCCCCAAAACAAACATAAATCCAAATGCATTACTTCTCTTGTACACACAAAAAATGAAATATTTTTATGGCAGCAAAAGATTTTGATAGCAATGAAAGTCTGTAAACTGTAATTCAATCTCTTTTTGTTGTTGTCGTTCCCAAAGTGCAAGATGCAAGATTCCCGTAAGCTTTCAGTAGTGCTTTTCCTGTAAATAATCCTTCATTTTGTTTGGCAAAGGCAGTTTCTGAATCAGGTCTATTCTTGTGTACTGACGTATTACAAAACGACACAGGTATTGTAAAGAACGCACCTGCATAAACCGAGATACTGGATTTGTCAGCCTCACTGGGTAAGTTGCAGATCCAGGCAGGCGAGATCTTGAATAGCAGAAAGCTCCATTTTCAGAGTCCCTGATTGAATGTTCAATTAAGTCAACTATAGATGTATGTCCCTCCACATCTGGCTGTTCATAAAAGCTAAACCTACCATTTGAGTGTTCAATTCTAGTGTGAAGAGTTTTTCCATGGGAACGAAAACTCAAACTTAAAAGATAACGATCATCAGAACTATCTCGAACAAGAAACGAGCCATCAGGCACATTAGCTAATTTTCCCTCTGCCTCCCAACGTGTAATGGGGCCCCAGTACCATCCTTGTTTTGCAAGTTTTTTCAGTTCTTCTGTGAGACTTGTCACAACCATAGGACCACTGTTCTGTACAGAATCATAAACTCTTCCAACTCCCGGGGCAGTGTTAGGATCAAAATTCAAATGGCAGCGCATACTTTCAGCCACATGGGCATCTGTGCCATTCAATCCATTGAAGTTCCTTTGGATTTGATTATTCTGCATTGGAGGTAGCAAAGGTGAGAGTGGAGGGACATCGCTGTGATTAACTCTTGGACTTTGTAACATGACTCCTGTGGTACCAATCAACAAACCATTCACCGACTGGTCCACAAAGATATCCGGTGCAACGACTACATCCTGATCCACTTGGCTCTCTTCTTCATGGAATGCATTTCCCCCCACTTGAGAAGAAACAGTTGAAACTTCCATGGGTGAGGAACTATCCAGACAGTAACTACGTGATCCTTCCAAAGGATACATTCCCTCATCTAAAGGCACAGTATACTGAATGTAGTCCTGAGGCATTAATCCAATAACTACAGGCACATGTTCATCAATATGAAGATGCAAGTCCCCGTTCTGAGATTCTGTATTTTTTAACACACTGTTTTGTTCCTGGAACACACTGTCTGACTGCAAGTCATGAAAGTCCTTTCGAACACCATTCAGCGCTGGGCTTGGATTAGAGGAATGGACCAAGGCCTTGACTTTGACTTCCATTTTGATGCAAGTCTCTTCTGAATTTGTAGGTCGAAGGGGCCACGGAGTTGGACTGTAATGGTGATTACGGAGAGAAGTGGATCTCAGAGGTCTTTGAGCTCGCACATCTTTGAAAGTTATTGGAGCAGATGAGGAAGAAAAGGTGTCATCATCTGCAGAGCTTACAGATGGTGTGCTGCCTTTGCCTTTCTGTTTTTGTTTTGCTGAAAGCCTCCTTTTTAACGTACCCATTAAACTTTCACTTTTTGATCTATTTTTGCCTCCTTTTTCATCTTCACTATTGACTTCACAGCTAGCCAAATCTTTACCATAGCAGCTGCCAAACAAGGAGTCATCTTTTCCAAATTCACTTAATGATGGCTGCTGAACCACTACAAAGTCACTTTCATCTTTACTTTTATTTAAGTTAAAGGACTTGCGAATTGTTTTGAGACTAATTTTCTTCATTATGACAAGTTACCAAGTCTGGCTGATTAGCAGTGCTTGTGGTGATATAGCCCTAACACATGCAGAGCAGCTTCTGCTTCATTTATGTGTTGTATCCAGCCTCATTTAACTTCAAGAGCCATTTCCTGAAAACAAATAAAAAACAATTAACTTCACAAAAGAAATATTTTTAAATTATCCATAAGGGTTTCTCCCCTCCAAACAAAACAGAAAATTCCTGTACTTTAAGTAATGGGCATCAAATAGAAGTAAATATAGAGAGCTGACTTGGAAACCAATCAGGCTCAAGGAGTTAATCTGATATAACTGCCCTGGAGATTTCCCCTTTTATTCTTTTTTCTTCTCTCAGCATGCTATTTATAAAATATACACAGAATGATTGAGGATGGAATGGACAACCAGGGGTCATTCTAATCCAACCTTCCTGCTCAAGCAGGGTCACCTAGAGCACATTGCTCAGAAACGCATCCAGATGGCTCTTGCTATCTCCAGGGAAGGAGGCTCCTCAAGCTCGCTGGACAATCTGTTCCAATGATCAGTCACCCTCACAGCAAAGAAGTTCTTCCTCATGTTCAGCTGGAACTCCCTGTGTTTTTATTTCCGCCCAATGCCTCTCATCCTATCGCCTGGTAGCACCAAGAAGAGTATGGCTCCATCTTCTTGACACCTTCCATTCAGATACACATTTATCAAATCCCCCGAGTGTTCTCTTCCCCAGGCTGAACAGGCCCAGCTTCCTCAGCCTTTCCTCCTGTGAGAGATGCTCCAGGCCCTTAATCATTCTGGAAGCCCTTTGCTGGACTTGCTCTCCTGTAGTGGGGAGCTCAGAACCAGACACACTACCCAGATGAAGCCTCACCAGGGCTGAGAAGAGAAGGAGGATTACCTCCCTCACATGTTACGTTACACTCATAAGCACATATATTTAATGCATATATACAGAATTTTGCATATGTATATATGTGCTTGTATATAAAATTTTCAAGCACAGAAACATTCCTCTCTTTCAGAAGGCTCCTAAAATCCCCACTATAGATGATAAAACTATGGAAGATACTCTATGTATTCTATCCAAGAGGATTAAACTCTAATTACTCCTAAAACATGGTCTCACAAGGTCACACTTTCTTTACACAGGGAAGTTGAGCAATATTCAAATAGCTACATAATTCTAGGAAAACTAACTCTAATGAAAAGAGACACACATTAACAGGAAAGTAATATCTGGTTAGAGCAAGTCATAGAAGTCTCCTCCTGAACTTCCATACAAGAAAAGTTAATTTCCAAACACTGTTTTAGGTACAGAGGAGGTCAAATCACGGACTCTCCCTGCCTAGTACTAATAGAGCTTTCTTCCTGCAGTACTTCCACCAAGATTAAGTGGACACATCTGCTCAAACCCCAGCCAACTGCTCCCACCTGGCTTCTTCTAGAGTCATGTACCCACCCCCTCCACAAATTTGACTTTTCAGCTTGGGTTTGGGGTTTTTTGTTTTGTTTGTTTGGCTGGTTGGTTGGTTGTTGGGGGTTTTTTTGTTATTGTTTTTGTTTGAGGGTTGGCTGCAGTGGTTTTGGGGGTGGGAGGGTGGTTTTCTTGGGGTTGGGGGGGGGGGCTTATATGTTTTTAATATTAGTTAGACCTACCAAATCAAGCAGCTCTGTAGAGAGGGGAAGCATAAGGAGAAGAGAAGGAAGTTGCTGCTGCCACAGAAGTAGGTACTACCATTAGTAATAGCCATTAATCCACATACCTCCAAACACATGTGATTTGAGAGCAGCACAAACTGCAGCAGCAAGCCTGGTGCCAGGCTAAACATGGCAGGCTTAAGGAGTCTAATTTTTCAAGAAACCTTCCAAAATTTGGGGGACTGAGGAGAAAGCAAAACTGTCCTTTTTCACATTTTTCACCCATGGTATCACAGTACAAGCAACTGAGAAAAATAATGGCATGAACAGAAATAAGTTTTATCAAGTAAACAATATGATTTTCTTAAATAACAACTCAAAAATTGCATAAAATCATGTAGGGAGAATTATTACTATAATCAAACAGCAATACATTGACTATTACTCTTATAGGGCCCAACTTTTGTGGCCCTCAAGTACACAAAGGCTAAATGATCATATCCAAAGCAAACTAAAACACATCTAAGGATTCTGAACTTCAAAATACCTTGAAAAAATTTAGAGTAAAGCCCTGCTGCTGGGCAGTTGAACACTCTTCTCAAACAGCAAAAGCACTAACTCTTGATTTACTCGGATATGTACCCTAGTCCTACCTTCCAATTCCCTACACTGTGCATCACTCCACCACAAAGACCGTTCTGTCTTTGCCATAGCCTCTGACATTTTCCAGGTCCATCTTTAGAGTATCTTAGGCAATTTCCATTTCCTTTTGCTAATTAGCAAATTAAAGAGCACCTTCCTTTCTCTCAATGGGGAGAACTTAAAAAATTTCTTTTTTTCCCATAAACTGATTTACTTGCCATGAGCAAAGAAAACATGCCTTTAGGAAACAACTTGATTTCTAAACAAAAGACTAAGAACCAATTCTTGCTATAAATAAATATTAAAATGTTAAAACCCAGGATTTTATTAGAAGTTTACTGCTTATCTCCCACTTTTAAGATGATTCCGGTGGTACCAGAAGTCCTGACACCTGAAAAAACATGAAGATGATACTGGGATATGTGTATATATTTTCAGAAGTTAAGACACTACTTTTATTTTCCTTTTCTTATGACAGATACATGCAGAACCATAAAATTTAATGTTTTAAATTACTGGTGTTTAATATGAGCTCCATATACTTAGAATAATTGGCAAATATAGAAGTACTGAAAATCAAACATGAGCAGAACACATTTAGTGAGTTTTATACGCCTGAAATTTGGCATTCTGGAATAACCAACAAAGTACAGTAATTAAGAAAAAGCTATAGATAAAGGGACAGTTACATATCAATTAAGAGTAGACTTGAAATGCCTTCTTGACCTTCTATTCCTAAACCATTTGGATTTTGCCATTTTACCAATCTGCAGTTTCTTCTCACCATATATAACTGAAATAACCTAACAAAATGAGTGAAAACTTTAACTTCAGGATTCCATGCTGCTCCTAAACTGACAAAGTCAGAGTGCTTGTTCATTTGATAAATTTAACTGCGCCTTTGTGTAAGTACTACCAGAAGCCTGGGAATCCTCACATTAGCCCCACTTGTGAAATCCATGATCTTCTCCAACTGTTTCTGACATCCACAAGCTGATATCCACTTCATCATGTATGTACCCCCATCCTTGTGGGAAGTACATCGTAATGTTTGCAGTTTCTAGTCCTGAAAAAGCAAGCATGAAACAAAGTAAAATCTGCCTTCTACCCTAGGGAGAAAAGAAAAGAACACTACCAGGCTGTTGACTGGGGAGAGATGTAAGAGACCTAAACTGTCTGATTCATGATATATTTTTTTATTGGTGTGTTTCAAAATAAGTAGTTCCCTACGATCTGGCTGAAGGAACAGTATTTCTTCAGTTTCTCCGTAACTAAAAGACTTAACAAGTCACTTGAAAGAACAGGGTTTTTTATCACATATCAGTCTTTCGGTATAAAAATGTATTGCTTTACAAATGAAAAAGCGGTATCTGAAAATAATCTCACCAGATATGGCAGCATAGAGAACTAAAAATTTTCTACTCTGAATGAACGTGACTGAGCCTGCTTGAGCAATTTATGTTAGTAGCCAATGTCTTCATCAAGCAAAGCACAACTGCCCTAATGCACAACTCATTACTTGTATCATTGTAACATTTCATATAAAGAAATAATACAGGTTTGAAGTTCAAATACAAACTATATGAACAATATGCATATAACTAAAAGTCCAGCTCATTCATCCAGGAAAAGATGATAAAAATCTAGTCAATGACAGGCTGCGGTCAAAGCTCTGCAAAGTAAACTGAACACACCTACAAATGAGAGCACACCTCTAAACAAGTTTTCCGCATGAGAATCACTCAACTTTATGATATCTCATACATATATTTATCCAAGACAGCAGAAAGTAAATATACCATGAAATAAAATACTAATTGATCCAGATACTTAAAAACAACAGTAATTCCACACTGTGGATTAATGTGTTTAAAAGTATTGTATAAGCAGTCCTCAACATGATATACTCATACACTTGCAAGTGTAGAATTTTTTACTGTCTATATCTAGAAGAGCTGAAGAGGAAGAGCCCAGCACGCACCCCCTCCAGGAATACATTAAAACAAGCTATTCAACTTCTTCACAACCCTCAGCACTGCAACAGCTTTGCTGGTGTTCTGTATGAATTATAGCATCACTGAAGTCTCCCACTGATGTGCTCTTCCAGTGCCATCTGCTGTACAGTGAATTTAGACAGCCTAACTAGAGACACCTCCAGAAATTCTTCTTGCAGGTATATGTGGCTAAAAACAGAGTCTAAACTATGCTAATACTGCCAAAGCCTGGCAGCTATGTACACTGTAACACCTGGTACATATTGAAAATGAGAGATTAATCAGACCCAAAAAGAGAATCTGATGTTAACATACAGATTAATGAGGTAAAATGAAATTTTGCCTTATGAACTTTCATCACAAATTCTGCATCTTGGAATTTTAAAATTATGCAGGTTGACAAAACAGAGGCCTCTAGACAAAAATTATCATACTGCATGACTGCCAGATTACCACCCAGCAAATAACATGGGCCCCTCTGCGCTTATAAAAATAACCGTAACTAAATTTGCATGCCTGATTTTGAAGAATAACAATATATATTAATTACATATAAATGTGAAATTATTAGAAGAATTAAAGCAAAAAACTTTACAGGCTGCTTCTCTGAAATCTTAAGAGCAGCAATGTCATGATTTTAAGTAGATTTATAAAAAAGCACAGAAGTTTAAAAAATGTAAATCCATTTGTGCAATCCAGTTTGAATAGTCAACAGTTTAGTCAGTTTGATGCTACAAAACATTTTCAGCACATAGCTATCTCAATGCAGTATTCACAAAAGTACACCAACAAAAAGTTTGATTATTTGTATTTATATGACCTTTATTCATTTCTTATCTTTTTGACACCTTTAGGTTAGGTGCACTCATTTCTTAAGAAAAATACTATAAACAATACTGCCAGAATACAGTGCTATAGAAATAGAACAACACTAACTTTTAAGAGTCAGTTCAGAAAACATCACACTGGGAACACACAGCAAAATGCAACTCATGGATGAATGAAGAATCACCTTTTAGAAGTTTAATAAAAATACCATCATAAAATGGCTTGGAACTATTAATCAATGCTGTTTCAGAAATCTTAGACTTTCCTATATAAATTACATTGTTAAATAAATGTTAATCTGCTCATTTATTTCCATAAAGTGATACAGTGGAGCACTGAACTTGATTTTCAACTGCACTATTCCTGAAAAGTCTGTCTGTTCACTAGAAATACATAATCTTCATTCTTATACTGAATCATAGTAAGACCTACATAATTTACAACTTCAACTTACTGCATTTTTAACATAATTATTTATATTAAAGAAAATAACTAAAGATACCTTGAAAGATAAAAGTCTGTGCATTCCTGGGGCATGACAAGCAACAGGTTTTCATTATAGTCAGATAATGAAGCCTAGCCTAATTATCTGCAGAAGTATGAGGTGGTGTTCCCATGCTGCCTCCAAACTCCTACTGAAATATATTCATGCATTACTCAGAAGGGTGTTTCAAAAACAGCATCTCAAGGTGTCCTGGGTTCAGCACACAAGGTAACACAGATTTCAAGCGCTGTATTTCAGAAATTCCTAAGAGTCTAAATTTACTCCAGAGTTCCTAAATCTACGTATGTAAAATTATTAAGAAGTTGTTCTCCATACCTGATTTTACTTCAATAAAAAAAAAAATCAAGTCTGGATCACTGGAAGTTATTTCTTCAAACCAGTAACAGAAAATACTAGCTCAAGATACTTCCTGTCATGTACTCACAGTATCAATCTATATGAGTACAGAAACTACACATAAAATACTCATTAAGAAAGATTAAATATCTATTTAAAATACCATCAGTTTCTGATGGAACATATAGACTACATTCAGCTTTCTTGCTATATATGCTGTCAGCATGCTTAAGATGGTGAGGTTTTTTTCCTTTCCCAGAGCTTCAAGTAAATTCCTTCACTGTATTACTCTAATATGAAGAGTCTTTAAATGAAGTAATCTGAACCCCACTGCATACTCTTATACCTTGAAAACAACAAAAAAGATGGATGGTTTTAGTAGTGGCTTGCTGATGAACATTAGTGTAAGATTGCAAATTTCACAAAAGCTCATCCTCTACTGTATACATGCTTTTCTAGAGCGTGGAGGAGCTCAGATGTACACCTTCATATAAAATTGGAATAAGGTAAAAGACAGATGAGAAACTCATCTGACAGTACTTTATACTCATAACAATTCAAGAGTTCTCAAAGACTCTTATTTTTAAGCTAACTAGTCAAAGACCTGAACACTGAGTAGATGTCATTCACCACAAATTTAAACCTCTACCCTCTAAGACTTGAACAGCAAGAGAAGGTACTGTCAGCTTCTCTAGAGGCCAATATAATTTAATAGGTATTACACACATTACAAGTCAAAACAAACAAAAACAACAGTAAGTCATGTCATTGCTTTTTTTCTTGTTTGTTTGGGTTTTTTTTATTCTTTTCCATCTTTTTACAAAGCTTAAAGAGAAAACATTCTATGGGCAATAATGTTCTAACATACAAAGTAACCCTAATCACAGTTACCAACCTTTAGCAGAGAATAAGCAAGGTATGCCTTTGGTAATAAGTAGAAAAGCAGGATAAGATAATACCAAATGGATTTTTCTTCACCATTAATAGAATTAACTGCATGCAAAGCCAAAGAAGTCTCTATATCTTGACTAATTGCCTCTGGCCTGCTGTTGCAAAAGGATGCTCCTTAACATATGGATTTCCCTGTTGTTTGTTTTTTTTTTTCTTTAAGCACTACTTAATCCATGACTGCTTGCAGTAAGTTCTGTTCTCCTTTCCCATATTTGGTTGCAGGACAGAATATTTCTATCTGATTGGTAGTTTTCCTCTGGGGAGTAAGTGAAGAGCGTTAAATGGCATCTCTGTATTACAGTTCATCTGTGTATATAGTCTCGTAACTACAATAATCTCATCACTACAATAGCAAAAAGCAGCTACTAACACTAACAGTCCTCTTTCCCAAGGTTGCATCTCACTTACACAAGAATGGCTGATTGGGGTGCACACCTGCTCCACAGCTACTACAGGCACACTAACTCGGTACTTTAAACTGAAATCAGCACCAGCTTCTATCAGCTGGTGTCAGCTCAAGAACACAAACAGCATCATACCACCACTGCTGCTTTTGGAGTAGGAAACTCTGGGGGAGTTGGGTGGATGACAGCCAGAACAGTAACTGCTTCGACCACTCTTACTACATCTCTCAACAACTGGGAATCAACAGGGAACAAAGCAGACTGTATTTTTTTGTAAATTTACTAAAGACTGGCACAAGTAACACCTTTCATCACTTTCTTTTGAACAGACATCTGATAATAAAGTATACGGCTTACAAATTTTTCAAGCATGCTGAAAATATACAGGGAAAAGAAAGCCACAACTTGTCCCTAAAGACCCTGGTGAATTACAGTGAGGGGAAAAAGAGCAAACAAAAATTACCCAGAAGATTTATATATGCCAACCTACTGAAAAACAGAAAAGTGGAATATTTTTGCTGAATCAAATGAGAGAAGTAGTCACTTAAAAAATCTGCTACGTGTTTCACTGCAGGAAAGTGCATCCATTGAGTGCACATAAACTTGTTTTTTCTTTTTCACAGCTGTGAAAAAGCAGATGAAGAAGGAGAATAAAGCTCAGTCAAACTCAGTTTTCATTTCTTGCTATTTTACAAGACTGCAGCAGCCAGCCTTGCAGCAGGCCGTCTGTCAGCAAAAATTAAGTTTAGCTTTGTAAGCAAAGGTTAGATTTCCTGGGAGATGATGTATGAGAATCCATTTCTGAGTAAGGGTCCAGCCTACCTCTGTCCTGACAGAAGGTAGATACACCAAAATGTTTCTCCTCCATTGCAAGGTATGGTAGTACCCACCGCATGATAGCGAGGAGGACTTACTGCTTATCAAACATATTTATGCAGCCCTCATACAGTTATTAATTATTAATACAGTTATGTTAGGAGTCTGAAAACTTCTAAGACTACAATGCTCTACAAAGCAGCTTCTCACTTAGCAAGAAGGACTGACACAATGTTCTGTAAAAAGGAATAATTTTTAAAACAACTTTGCTCTAAGATTTTTGTAAAGTTACTTGCAGAAACCAGTATACAATTTATAGTAAGAAACTGCCTTCAGCAAAGAACAGATTCTGTGCCTACTTATTTGAAAACAACAGAAATTTGAAATTAATACAGTGAAAATGAAAGGAAGAATGGGAAAGACACTCCGTAAGAACAAAAATTTCCACTTCTGCCTAATGCTTAAATCCTGGAACATGTGTTGAAAGGAACATTACCTATCTAACTGTACAGATGAAGACAATAAAACCCAATTCTGAACACAGCTTGTTTTCTGAATCCCAGTGTATTTCAAAACGTAGTCTTAGAAATGTTGTCCACTCATTTAAAACATACGCCAGAAAAGCAGAAATAATAAAGCAGACCATTCTCTCAAAGTGATTTTTGTGGCCAGCAATAATCTGGTGTTCTTTTAATATTAGTGACTAAATAACATAAATTGTGAGAAACAGTTTTCCAGCCCTTCCCAAAAAAGGGAAGAAAATACTTGGCAGACATGCAACAGCTGAACATTACCACTTCATGTTGACTTGTACTGATGTTAGTTTCGCTTTCAAAGTTTATGTTGGGCCACTTCAGGCTAGCATTTCTACAGCAAGCAGAGAAACACTGTCACTGTGGCCAACTTCCAAAATACAATGAAGACAGCTGAAAAGGTCCTGCTGCTGACAGATACTTTGATGAAAAGACATAAAACAGGTACCAGAATTATCTTTCTTACAGTGCTGTCAGGACATTCAGCTTCTCAAGCCAATCTTCTACCATGGATATACCCTGCAGTCATAGGGCACGTACCAAATGGGCAATACAAATATACACCTCCAAGTTAACACATGTACATGCATGTCTGCATGCAAGAGAATAATGCTAGAAAAGAAAGGAAGACACTGTGAGGGAAAGAAGGAAAAGACATGAAAAGTAATAGAAGCCTTATACCATATTTCTGCTGAAAACAGTATCACCATATACTTCACTATACTACTTGGAATAAAAATTAAGTATTTTTTATCTTTTTTTTTTTATTATTGCCATTTTCCCTAAATTATGAGCTGTTAATTTGTTATAATCATGTTTGCTCCTGTCTAGTTCATCTGATGTGAAAATGAAAAGAGGAAGTAGCTTTTACACACTCTAGCACCAAGCAAGTATGACTGATAATTATGCATTCCTTAAGGTGGAACATGGGATACTCTCTTTTTGAGAAGCAGAAATCAAAACCTAACCAACACATCAGGAAAGCTAGAGAGTTACATTCACAGAAAAAAACAAAACAAAACAAAACTTTTATTTTAAACATTTTCCTAGCCACACTATCATGCCAATAGGGGGCTTCACAGCACGTATTTATAAAACTGGTATCCTGACCAGCAAGCAACTGCTCACCTTCCCTATTCAATTTATGCTTACTTGATAGACAATCAGGAACATCTAACTGACCTTCTTTTCTACAAATAACATTCACCTGGCATCAAAGGTATGCAAAACCAGAAAAAAGATTTTGTACAAATTATTATTTTCAAAATATCCAGCAGAAAAAAAACCCTACAAAACATTTTGTAAAAATACCCCCCAAACTTGATTATTAAGAACATGCTTTTCTTCAAGCAATAATCCAAATATAGTTATCTAATCAATGTCACTATTAACAAAAGAAATATTGTTAAAACTGTAAAAGCTAAATTTATTAACACAAAGCCATCTAACATATACACAAGATGGAGCAAAAGCTGAAACAAGTTTTTAAAATAGAGACCAGTTTGCAAATTCACTATACAGAAGATTCTGCTTCACCATATGAAGCACAGTCATGTTCTACAATTGGAGGACCTGTGTTTGAAGGAAGAGTCATTTTCCTGTTCAGCTTCTCTGAAGGTCTGAACAAGCTACAGTACACTGCAGTCTTATACTGCTTTTGTACCTACCATTCTGCCTTGGATCTCATGACTGATGATGGCCACACCTGTGGCTTCAAATTAACCTCAGCTCGGTTAATTTCTGACTGGGGCTGAATTATCCTTTAAATTTGCATGACCAGGTAAGATCTGAGTTCTTTATAGCTATCACCCTACCACTTCTAGCATGCTATTTTCAACAATAAAAGCTTTCTTTCATTAGAAGGTAACACTCTACCCTCACAATTTAAGCTAAAATGCAGTTAACTCTTTACAATATAGTTAACCCTTTACATAAATGGAAGGATTAAGTGGACCCGTTTATGGTCTGAAAGAGAGCATAGCACCTTGATTAAAGAGAAATAAAGCAGAAAGATAGCTCTTTCCCACAGCATCTGCACAGCATTCAGACATACATGCCAAGGAGTAAGAAGCAGTTAATAAGGACATTCCTCAGAATCACAGAGAGGAAGAGACTGACCTCTAGTTTTGGACTTTCCTCACTAAATTATCAGAGAAAAAAAAAAAATGCAATGTATTTGCTACACGGACGCCACAAAGAGCCACCATTCTCCTGCAGACCATATGAAAAGGTTTAATGTCAATACTGCATAATACTTGACTCATATCAAGGCATTTGGCTGCTATACAGCTCAAAGATTTAATAAGTTTCAAAATCACAGAGATTCCTATTCCATCACTTTGCTTTTTCATACATATTTTATACACATAAATCAGCTGGTATATTTAATTTCTAATAATGCAAAATTTTGTCAGAAAGCCAACACCTGGTATTATTACCTGGTAATGTGAAAGAAATATCATTTTTGTGAAATTCACATAAATTTTGCTCTTTTTTTTTTAATTAAAAATAGTGACATTTTTCAAAATTAATAACTTTTATTACAAATGCACACCATTAACACAAACATAACTTGCGTATAATATGAAAGTATTTGCACCCATTCTGTATAGCACATTGAAAGAGAAAGTGACACTCAGTGAAACATGAAGTACCTGGGATGAAAAAGCATTGGTTACACTTAAGTAACAATTATTTTTAGTTGAAGATCTTTCCATCTTTAAAATAACAACTAGATAAAATCCTGTAATATAGTATCTCATGTAAAGTACAAGCTACTACTCAAGAACCTGAGTTCCCTTCTAAACAGTTCAGAGTTAAACTCACATTCAAAGACTATAGTTTGTTTTAGCATTATTTCATATATAAACAAACTCAACCAAGCAAGACTCCTCCTGCCTGTATGCCCTGCAGTCTCTTCAGAACTGCCCAATAAAGTTTTATCAAATAAGCAGGCAGGTAGTGTCTCAGCTGAGGTAGCAGCCGTAGCAAAAAATCATATATTTTATATATATATATAAATCTGCATGGGCATAAAATCCTTTGTGTTTTCCCTCTTGAACAACAGCATACTGAGAAAAAAAAAAAATCATTTTGTACCCTTTATCTGTACTATTTATATAGGAAACATACTAAACAATTTCATTAAAGTTCAAAGTTCAGTAACTCAGAAGTTGAGAAAATCCAGAAGGGTTGCCTGAGCAATTCTCTTCTCCATCCTGCCTCACATATGGCACTATAATGTTTACACTAATTCTATCCTTCACCACCCTTTAAAATGTATGGTCCTACCACTAACAGTATACTAATTGACATCCAAATTCCAGAACTCACAGATATAATTATTGGCTTCATTAAGGAAATTTTTGCTGTCTCTGTATCTGACACTTATATGCTAATGCTCAGGCATTCAGTGCTCTATTCAACACTTCAAGAGCCAGAACAGAGAGCTCAGTTTTATACCTTTATGACTTTTTAAAATGGATTCATAAGCTGAATAATAGGCCAACTTGGGGTCACTTAACTCAAAACATGAATTCTGATGCGGAGTGATGGCAGACGGGGATGGGGGCATGGTGTGACCTGCTGGGGTTTTGAGTAAATGGGTATCTACTTAAATCTGAAATCTCTCCCATCTCTCCAGGTAGAAGTACAAGATGACACCAGAACCAAACGAGTTTAACTCCAGTAGCTGACTGCAACAGTAAACTGCCACCCACTGAAGGAGATCAGCAAAAGCTGTGGTCCCTTTCAGGGGTTTGCTGTCAATGGAGGAGTAAGCTAACCCAAGTCCTTGGAGGTTCATCATCCTGTGGGCACATACCTAACTTTTCAAGATACCTTCTATCACAGTCCTCTATTGAGTCATGATTCAACTTCCTGACTTTCTTGAAAGGTTACAATTCGGCAAATATTTTACAAAGTCTTTTCAGCCCAACTGTTTAATTTATCAAAGTAGTAAGTGAATGAATCACATCCTATAGTACAAAAACATATCAGGTAGTCAGATAACGAGCAGAAGATCCATCAGTGGTATATATTTCAAGGAGTTAGAAAGATGAAAGGGGAGTGTAAATACCAGTTATGGAGGAAGGTAATAAAAAAATTTAAAAAAATTAAAAAGAAATCCATACAGATACTTATAGAAACCCCAGAACCAAAACACCCTTCAAGACTAGTTCTAAACCACTGGTCAAAGCACAACCTGCAAAGAATGTAAATTCAGACTAACAATTAGGATTACAATATTTCTGCCCAGAGTTTAAACACTACATGACACAAACTCTGAGTCTGCTAAACCAGTGACCCCAGTGACGCACAGAGTATTCTCACAACTGTACCACATTTTGCTTTTGACAAAAAAGATGAGAGGCTGATGGCCTGCTTTTCAAAAATACAAATCAAAGCAAAGTACATTTTCTCAAACTGCAAAGGTCAGAACTACAACCAATCTTACACAAATAGAGATACAACATCTGATTTTCGTCCATGTTAAGATCTGGAAGGGGCAGGGCTTCAGTACCTATGAACAAGCAACTTCTCTGAAAAACAACAGCATTTAGGGCACACTGGAAGAGTTAGGCTCCACAGACATGAAAATCTTTTACTCAAAATATTGCTCATCAAAACCCTTCTCCTCATCACATACACAGAGCTGCTTAATCTATAAAGTACCAAATTTCAGAGAGATATTATTATTATTATCATTATTAAAACCTCTTCAGTAGCCCTTAGCTTTATTTTTTGCATTTAAAAGCAGGAGTACAGAACAGCATCAATGCCTACCTCATGGCTATGCATTCATCTACCTACTTAGGCATGTTGTAAGACTGCCCATCATCACCCCACAGAATCATGCTGCATAAAATACAATGGCAACCATTTTTCATGGACATCATGAGAAGCGCAAGAATGATGATAGTATCCCTCAGGATCACATAAGTAGACTGCACCAATGGAAATCAAACTACAAATTCTAGCAACTTGGATAGTGGTCCTAGCCACTGTGGAAGGGAAATTCTCACTCATTCTTGATTAAGATACCTTACTTTGCAACAAGTTTCAGATGCAGGATGAACTGGGTCAGAAATTCAGCCCAAGGTTTTCCCTCTCCAAGGCAGTTGCTTACTCCACTGTGATGAGAAAACAAACCATCTCTAGCCTTTTCTTTTTCAGTTCAGTTAATCTTCAGTAGAAGAGCTTTAAAAGAAGGAATAGAGAATTTTTCACACTACAGAGCAGCCAAAAGGCTGGCATTCAGGGTAATCCTCATACAGAAAGTACAGAAGTGGAGAGTCAATTTGGTTGTCTTACATTTTGAAGGAGGGCTCTAGCTACCAAGCTGTTACATCCTGTATTTTACATCACTGGGAAATGCAGCCTGTACTGCTTGCAGTTTGTGAAACTTGTACACGTAAATGAAAAGTGAATTTTTTTAGCTATATATTTTTGTATTTTATTTCACTGAAGATAAATTTCGTCCATCACATGGATGCTAAGCCAAATGTCTGCTATTACTTGGTCCCCAGTAAGTAACTGTGACAATATACTTCGCTCACGTGCTCTTGGGAATCCGCTTAAAAGGCAAAAGAGCATTTAATACCAAAAGCATAAGGAAGCCACTCTTACACAGTTATATTTGCAACTCATTTCTATTCTAGGAACACCTATGCTATTTAACAAGATGCAATTCAACTGAGATCAATACTGGTTTGACCTAGGCTCTCATAATACTTAATAGAAGGAAAAATTTAATCTAAGGCACAATGTTTGCATAAATAATGTTATCAGAAAAATGTTATTAATAAGTCCTTTCCAATTGAATGTACTTCTCTCTGTCACTGTTAGTAGAGAAGTTTTTTCATATAGTCACCAAATAGATTTGTAACTTCATTGTGCCTTCAAGCAGCTACAGTTTCAGTTTCAAAGAAGCACCTCATCCAGAAAAATAGTGTTTCACATTACTTAAATAACTTTACACAATCTTGTTGGATATATGCAAATCCTAACATTAGTATAAATATTCTAAAAAGAGGTTTGATTAACATTTTTGTGTTTTATTTTAAACTAAAGTCCAATTTTATTTTTTCATGAAATAAAAATTATAGCTCTAAGTAACTTAGTACCTCATCCTGATACGGAAAGCATACTATTTCCCACTACTACTACATAAAACAATTGCATTTTTAAAGAGACAAAGTTAGCAAACACTGAAAGAGTTTTTCAAAGAGTTGCAGGCAAAACTTTGTACAACACAGAAGCAATTTAATCTGGGAAGTTAAAAAAAAATAATTTTAATCAAATTTTCTGAAAAACTAATAGTATATGGATGTTTAGTAGGCTGGATTTATTTGGTATATTCTGAAGTAAATAAAAAACCACTTTTGAGGGATACAAGCCATAATTTAAACTGCCTTTCAACAATTAATCTGAAAATAAATACTAGTATCCATTTTATTTTAGAAGTCTACTTCCCCACTATTCGTACTCAAATAAATGCTTATCATAGAACTACTGGCTTTGATAATACTTGATAAGTACACAAGCTCTCTATGGCTTGCATCTTCATTTTTGAGTACTACAATGATTATTTTAAGCTTCTCTAAATTTGGAGGGGCTGGAGCAGGGAGGCACGCAGAGGCAGAAGCTTCACTCATTTTTCAGCACTAAGCATTGACAGAGAGATTTTAACAGAGCCACTCACGTTAACCCTGATGAACCAATACCAAAGTAAAACAATAATACAATATTTAACACTTCACTACTGATTCTGAAATCAGTTTTGGAATCTTCAGAATCAGAAAATGTTCTTCATGCAATACTGCCACAGAAGGGTCACATACCATCAGATTTCTTAGGAACACAGCACACAAAAACAAGACAAGAAGGCCCATAATTCTGTCCTTTTTTCCACTATTACAACCCCAAATTACTTTTATTGCAATCCTTATTTCAATATATTCCATTTCCAGTACCCCCAGCATTTTATTTCCTCCTTTGGACTTTATGTGATTTATAAGCTAGCCTGCCAATTGCTAAATAAACTTTAGACAATTTAAAAGCTTTCTAATCCTCAAGAATAAGACATCTGAAAACAATTCTTCTAAACTGTTGTGTTCTTTTAAATGAATATTCTTCACTTAAAGAAAGTTGGTACCTGTATCAAACCACATACAGGAAGATTACGTTAGGATCATCTGTCAACCTCAAATCTAACTGATTTTATACATGGAATGCCAAACAGTATTGGCTATTGAAGAACAATCTTTCATGGTCAGTGAAACAGAAAGCAGGGTTTAGTCTACAGACAAGCCAGCACAATAAAACAAAACAGGGCAGGGGGGCAGAGAAAGAGGGATTCCTTCTTTCTATTTAAAGACTGGGGGATATTCAGTCACGTGGATTTCCTAAAAGGAAAACTTCTTCCTCACAGAGTACCTCTTGTAATTAGGCAGATGCTGCTGGAACATGCTTCAGCAGTAGAATTTGGCTCAGTCAAACAGAAGTTGCACCCAGCATGTGCCTGCTGGCTCCTGGGCAGCATTCATCCTGGCCGCCCCTCCAAGGTCTCAGGACCCATTGCAGAGAGTAGCGCAAGCTCGGCACTTGGGAAAGCGAGACGGTAAAATACTATTTTTTTAAAATATTTCCCTTCCCATTTTCACTGGCAGGAGGCCCAATAAGAACAAAGGGTAAAACTCATTATCTTCTTTATGGTTTTGAGCCCATGCATAACATATACGGGAAAGAGGAAACATGGCTGTGCTCGAAGAACTGTCAAAGACATGGGGTAAACACACCTGTACAGAGTGTTATCTCCATCTAATCTCAGAGAATTAATATTTTGTTTCCCTTAAAACAGAAGGTGAAACATTAAACAGGTTTTCTAAATTGACTGATCCTTAAAAGGGGTGCTTTTAAGAAGGCACATTAATTAACACTGCACACCTAGCACACTGATCAGAAGGAGAACAGAATTTTTACTGTATAGGCGAAGCTGCTTAGCCATCTTTTTTATAAAATCCTAATTTCTCAGATTTACAAGAATACACCAGTTCTGAAAAAGCTTACTCTACATGCAAATTTTCTAATTCTGGTCAGAACCATAGAGACTCTTAATTATTCATTATTAAAATCAGGAAGTTCATTTTTTCCTCCTACACTACATTCTAATCACCTGCAGATAGAAACATCTCACTACCAAAGAAACTGATGGAGAGCATTTTAGTGAAAGCTTTTAGACAGACACTGTCTTGCCCTAATGCACACTGGAAGACTTTTGGGTTTGGGTGGGTTGTTCTAGGGGTTTTTTTGGGGGGTGGTGGGTTTTGGGCTTTTTTAGTAATTTTCCACAGAAGCAGAAAATAATCTTCCACACAGCCCTAAACAATCTGATTTTGCTAATATTGAATCCCAACCCAGCAAAGATTAATTAACTGTGAGGAGACATTTAAATCAATAGGAGTGTTTATTATACATTATGTTTATCTTGCACATGAATAGCTGGTGCCTTACACTGAGCAATTTCATGTTGGTGTATAAATTCTCGTATGCAGGACCTAAGATAAAATGTTCACTGTCTATATGAAGCAATACGCTCTGTGAGATTTACACAAACTCAAAGCCCTTAAGAAAGCTATCTCCAGAGCAAGGTCAAATTTCTGCAGAGCCAGGAGTACAGAAGCCTGGTGCAAAAGCTAGCTAAGCTTGAAGTTTCAAGCATGAAAAAATAAGAGTAACATACATGCACACAGACTGGTTTTAATCCTATTCTCTCTGCCATACACTTAAACTTACACTATAAATAAAATGAAAAAATGTATTAGCCCAATTTAAAAAAAAATAGGATACATACTTTGCAATACTGATACATAGAATTTCTGTTACTCTTTTCCATGTCAAACAACACTACTGTTTCCAAAAAGCACTTATTTTAGTAATATACAGGACATCTGGCTGAGAACTGATGTAACAATTTCCCTTCACTGTCTTTTGACCACTGGTGGATTAGACTGCAAATAAGACCAGAGCATTAATCAGTAGAGACTCTTTTTTATCCCTTTATTAAGGGACTGTGGAATGTCTATATTTACACATAAGTATTTTGCCAAGTAACTAGATTTTTTTGCACAAAGTATGCCGAAGACCTATGGCTAATCTTTTATTACTTCCCAACATTATTTACTATTAACAAAAAGCTCTCTTCCTTTCAAAAGCCAAGAAGAGGAGAAAAATCAATGTTTCATAGAGCACTGCATCAGCATTGGTTTTGTCTGCTTTTCACTAAAGATAGAACTTGGAAGTGAAGGAAAAAAGGAAAGCCACCAGGTACCTACCTTACACAGACCCAGACTTTAAGATCTTACACATACACTAGCAACTCATACCTCTTGATGCACAAACTAAGTATTGTGGAGTCACTCTCACTGGGCTGACCAAAATTCCAGCCTGGAAAACTTCCCCAGCACAGGTTTTACCCAAATCAGTATGCCTGCACAAACAGCTTCTGTTCAGTGAATCCCGCGAGAATTCCTTACTCACCTAGTTCCCACCACCTCCTGAATGGAGTCGACCACAAAAGCTGTCTACCCAGTTTCTAGAGTACAGCTTCCACAAATCTCATCCTAGAAGGCACACCTGTAATCAAACACTTCTGCCCTGATGCCACCAGTCTCTATTTCTCTGTTTTAATAAACCTTCTAATCTGATGCCCAATTACCAACTGAAAGGTAATCCAAGGGTATTAAAACCCATTTCTGATGCCAAAACCACAGTCAGCATTACAGCTGCTAACTGCCCCAGTCTTGTAGCACTTACTGAGGCAAAGTCAGAGGAGACAGAATTCCCTAACTCAGAAGGAACAAAAAGGAAAGCAAACTTGACCACTGTATTGGAGACATCTTAGGATCAAACAAATATCCTTTGGAAATATTTGGAGTAGCCTACTAATTTGTTCTCAACCTATCTGAGGAATGCAGACCGCCTTATGAAGGAAAAACAATCACCTACTCAAGACTCCTACAAACTGCTGTTTAGCACATTTACCAGAGAATGTTAAGATTAATTAAGAATAAAACTACTCAAGAAAAATAGAGATCATACATTAAAACTAAGCCTGAATGAATCCTCACTTCTAGCAATTCTGCCATCAAGAGTAGCACTTTATGTATTAAGTAATATGTAATATCCTTGAGAAACAATACCAAAGGTATTAAGTCTGCAATCTCAAATCCTAAAATTAATCAATTTAGCCGCTAGCTAAGAGCGCCAAAACCTTACAGAAGTCGTCTTACAGACCATTAACATGTACCATTCAAATTAAATAATACAAATACAGTTGCTGATTATACACTGCTCTGGGAAGCATAGGAAAATACTACATACCCCCATGATTTACCTAACACCACACAAAAGTTCATTTTCATTGTTTTTTCTTTTTTTTTTCCTACAGATCACCTCACAAATGCTGAAAAAAAACTACCATCTACTGTTTATACCTTCCCTGCCAGAGAAAACGGCCTCCATCCAAAACTGTTTTCACAGCAATTTACAGTAAAATTATTTGGTGTCTGTAACAAAAAGCCCACATACTTTACAAACCTGAGACTTCTTTAAAACTACCAACCTATAGCACTTGGCAGGTTCAAAAAGTAAAGGCTGTTTCATAGAGGCTAGGAACCATTTCATGATCTATGTGTCCTATAAATACACAATAGGAAACAGTACTTGGAGAGCAGCACCTGCCACAAGGATGATGAGGGGACTGAGCATCTCCCGTATGAAGACAGGCTAAGAAAGTTGGGGCTGTTCAGCTTGGAGAAAAGAAGGCTGCATGGAGACCTCACAGCAGCCTTCCAGTATCTGGAAGATGCTGGGGAGGGAGTCCTCACTAGGGACTGTAGTGATAGGACAAGGGGTAATGGGTTCAAACTTAAAACAGGGGAAGTTTAGATTGGATATAAGGAAGAAGTTCTTTACTGTAAGGGTGGTGAGGCACTGGAATGGGTTGCCCAGGAAGGTTGTGAGTGCTCCATCCCCGGTGGTGTTCAAGGCCAGGTTGGACAAAGCCGTGGGTGACATGGTTTACTATGGGGTGTCCCTGCCCATGGCAGGGGGATTTGACCTAGATGATCTGAAGGTCTTTTCCAGTCCTAACTATTCTATGATTCTATGGCACAGAGGCAGGAAGCAGGACTGATGTTGTCCCGGGATCTAATGCTTTTCTTTGCCATCTGCTGCCTGAATGTGAATTCCACTCTTTTTTCTGTTGCCAGATGGACAGGTTTTCTACCATCTTGGTGTAATGAGATGTCAGACGTTTGGGTACAGTGAGTAATGGCTGGTAATGCAGCTGGCCACATAGCCCCACTTCTGTGTACTTTTTCAGACACCATTTCCATGAAAGCATGCCTTATCTGTGATTGGATTTTGCTTTGCATCACAGTTGCCTTACAGCCAGTTGCAGCACACCCCAGCAGAGTGGATTCTACAGAGGCTGTTCCTTGCCAAGATAAAAGGTGTTTTGGCGTCCTGTCCCTGTGTCTGAAATTCAGTGTGAGTTTGGGTAGCATTCGCCTGGCTGTTCAGTAGGCGGTCTGTAACTTTTTAGTGTTGTAGGTGCATGTTTTCATGTAGTTATAAATCTGGCCCCTTGTCAATAATTTATTTTCTTCTCTGATGATAACTGTGTTCATTTTAGGGTCTTCTCATGTGTCCTTTCTGTAAACCTTGAAGTTTTCATCATGGCGGTGGTAGTCATTGCTGTTAACTTCTTGTGTCTCTGTGTGCCTTTTTTCATTTACTTTTACAATTGTTTGCTTGATAAAGGGTACCACAAAGGTGCAAAGCCTGAATCTCTGCAAATGACGCAGTCTCTTTCCAAGCAACTGGGTCCCAAGGTGAGCACTTGAATCAAAAATTATATTACTGCAAATCCTGGGGCTCACTAGAGAAACTATTAACTCTCAATTTGTGAGAACTCTTTTGTCTGTGAACAGATCCTAGCCTGTGCTTTTCTTTTCTGACAATACACTACCCAGCTAACCTCTGTGATGCCTTGTGCCACACATCACCTAACACTAAATATGTCTCCCTTATGTGTGCTCTCCCACTTTGTATTCTTTCAGCAGGTCCACTACCATTTCTCTGAATATATGATACTTTTGCTATGGTGGCAGTATCAGACCATAGAAAAATACTCCTCCAGTTCCTTCCCTACTCAGGTGGCAGTGCCTGGCAAATTTGGCCGGGGGATCCCATAAGATAAATCACATCATCAGATGGCTGAGATCTTTGCAGGAGCATGATCCTCAGTTATGTGTTTTGAAGCTCAAAGTGCCCCTGAAATAACTCCTGTGTGGTATTTCCAGGCTCTGGTGATCATCAAAGGATGGCGTAGATGATGTGCCCGAGCAGAAATGTGCAACACCTTCTCTATTCCCTGGAGGCCCTATACAGTTGGTCCATAGAGAAACAGATCAGCTGTTCACCCTAATCTTCCAGCTGTCTGTCAAATCCATCAAACAGAGTCATGTTTCTTGAGGGTGTGCAGAAGATCTGTTTTTGGTTGCCTTATCTGAATCTTTGCAAGGGGAAGTCAGCCTAGCATAAATTCATTTTACTTTCCACACTGGCAGGAGGTGCTCATGCTTCTGCAGAAGAGGAGGTCAGGGTGCAGGCTGTCTATCAGAACATTCTTGCTACTGTGCTCACGTAGGCTGTTGTCAGGATTTCATCCAGTCACCCCATTGTCAGGAGTTATGGCCATAAGAAATCTGAGCAGGACTCTGGTCATTACAGTTCTCTGGAATGTTTAAGACTGATATAATGCCTGGATTTTTTTCACTGTGTGGTGAAGACCTGCGGGATCTCTGCTGTTTCTCATAACTATTGCCCACAGATTAGCCTCTCTGACTTGTTCCACTTTCCCAAAGTGACTACACTGTCACTGTATGGGCCTTGAAGACTTCTGAGAGCTTTGTGAGTGTTTTGTGAGAACTGTGTGTGGGTATTACCCTTCACTTCAATTAGACCAGTCACTATAAATACTAGAGAGGAGTGTTTGACATTTAGTGTGCTTGTTGCAGTGGCTTCTCCCTTAGCTCCGTAAAAGCCCATCTCTTACCATTTCTGCTCATGCTCACTGAAAAAGCTTTATTTTCTTCCCTTTTCTTTTCCAGGGTCATCAATGGCTTTATTAAGCTTGTTAAGATATTTATCCAGTGGTTGGTTTGATTTAAACCCAACCATGCACAGCGCATGGGACTGCCTTGTAACCTCTTAACTGCCTGCTTGCAGCTCCACTTTCCTGTGAAGGTGCAGGAAAAGTGGCATAAGTGCAGATCTGTATTTTCCATACACTTCCTTTTTGGAGGCTGAGCATGCATAGAGGAAAATGTCTAAATTTCTCCATTTGTGGCTGCATTGTATCTTGATCTCCCAGTTTTTCCTCCTAAACCTCAGACCTGCAAGTTTCCTTGTTCAGACCCTTGATGCCAGGGCAGCACAAGCGAGTTCTGTGTTTTTGTACTCACAGATTCAGCACTTGAGTTTGTGTCTTGGTGCTTTTGTTTTATTAGATTGGGCAGAGCCTCCATGCCTGTTGCTGAAAGCATCACAGGTTTCCCTATGGTTGCTGCCCTTGTAGCGAATAGAGCTTGATGTCAAAATTTGCAACACGTGGCCAAAGCAGGGTCTTTTAACTTGATTGGGTCTTTCCTACTGAAGCCCAAATCACTGTTGAGTGACCACATATTCATCAGGCATTAAGTGGTGTCTGAGACACTGAAGACTGATGGTGTTGATGTTTGCCTAGAGGCCTCTGACATCCTCTGCTAGGTTTAATGGCTTGGCATCATTCACAGTGTACATGCAGGCTGTCATTCAACTGAAAAAAGTAAAGTTTACAAACTTTATTTTAAATATAAGAATTATTTTCATCTGCATTTGGTTTTGCCTGGCTTTCCTATCTTCTTCTGGGTTCTTCTTCTGTTCTTCTATATTTTTTTTCTGTCGAGAGTGAATTAAAATGCCACCTGGAATGCCCTTCTTGGAATTCTCACTCGCTCACCATGAAAATAGAGGGTCTGTTACACAACTTGAGAAATTCCAGTGGCTAGTAAGTAACACTTAGCATTCTCAAAATTATTTTGAAACACTAAGGGCTAGAAGACGCCTAAGCTTGAATTGCAGAGCACAGCACTGCAGCTCAGGAAGGTGCAGGGTACAGTATGTATCAGCACAGTTTCAGCCCAGGGTGTCCTTTGATAATTGGCAGTGCAGCCACTTCTAGTGGCATCTCTGTGTGTCAGCATCAGCACCAAAGAGAAGAGGAAAGAAAGTGTGTGTAGCCCCTGATGAATACTGCTCTCACTTGTGAAAACAGAATGGCAGCAATAAAGAGAGCATGTTGCAGAATCTCAGTCCTCCCATTACCATCACTCTCCCTTTTCTGTATAGGGCTGTGCATTTACATCAAGCCTGAATTAAAAAGGGGTTACTATTGTTCTTGACTAAAAATAGCAATGACAGGCTATTTCTGCCAAGTAAAAGAATGGTAACACCTAGCATAGATGGAGAAAGCGGGCTTTTTGAATTCTTCAACAGGAAATAAATATTCTGTCTCTTAAGAGACATCATTCAGTAACAGCTATCTCTGGACCTCATGACTTCTTATTCTCAAATCACTTTGTCCTCTATTACCTTCTGTTCAACTGCTGAGTTTCATCTGGTCTTGAAAGATGGTATTTGATACCTCTTGCACATTTTTTTCATTGCCATGGTTTTTAGCTCATTTGTTTCTTGTGTCAGCATGGGACCATTGTCAGCATTGCCCTGAATATTCTCAAGGAACAAACACCCTTGGTTTGCTTAGATGTCATTTATTCTTCTTGCAGACATGGCCTTTAAGGTTAGGTATAACCTTGGTACCGATATTATAATGGCAAATTGGTCTTCTGACAGTCATCTTCTGTTTGAAATGTAACACTGATTTGTGTTTGGATATTATACATTCTGTTTGTTCAATTGCAAACTGTATGTTGTTTCATATAGGAGGCTAATATTGGAGATAAATTGATGAAATGTTGAGCATTGAAATACGAGAGTTTTAAATAGGTGAGCATAGATGGTTTCAATTGGTAGCCTGATCGCATAGCATATAGTTAAAATGTTATATGCTTACTAGAGTATATCATTGCTCTGTTTCATTAAACACTATGTATTCTTCTTTCCAGTGGAGAAGATCTGAGCCCAGGTTTTTAAGAGGCCTGTTAAATTATCTTAAAATACTAAAACTCATTAACAAATCACAGTAGCTACAGAATGTGGTTAGTCTGAAATCTAAGCAAGCCCAAGTATATCTTGCTTGATACATTGGTGACTACAAGAATTATTTCTAGGTAATGTAAAATCTGCATTTACAAATACAAAGAGTGGTAATCACTTGTAGGATCACAGAGAAAATAAACTTGCTGTCTAAAGTTGTCTGCCTTCCAGTCTGGTAACTGATCTTTTGTCTTCCGTTTCGTTCCTGTGCATGATATTTTGAGGTGTAGCTGTCTCTCAGTCATTAGCTCCCTGCAAGAGGTGGACGGGCTGTGCCTGATACTCTTGTCCCAGAGTGCATGCACACTCTGTAGTCATGCTGAGTGCGTCCATTCCACTCTCATTCAGCTTGCCATCAACACTGAATATGCTCAATATTAAAATAAAAATAGATTTATCCAGAGGGACTTTACTTGGTGCTTTAGGTGGAAACACTATGTTGTGAATAAGAGAAAACTGAGCTATAGCTTAAATAGAGCAGCTGAGTGTTTCTCCACTTGTTTTGTCTCTTTTACTTAAAATTTCTGAAGCTGTGTTTCAGGTAGGAGTTCCATGCTTGCAGCATGTTATTTTGCCACTATTGCTATCCCATCAGTAGAGCTGGGGGTTTGTGAAGGTAACCAGCTCTGGGAAGTTCATGCTTTCTTTTATCCTGTGCCTCTGCCTGCAGTTGAGCTCAGCCACTGGACACGGTGCGGAGCTGGAGTCCTCGCTGTCATTATACGTGTGCAGCCCAGGGACGTCCCTGCTCCTGCGGGAAAGGAACACGGCACCGGCGTCAAGCGCAGACCTTGGATCCCAGCCCTGGCCACCTGGCTGCAAGCTCATCAACTTGTCTAACGTACCAGAAACACCAAGGCTTCGGCAAACAGTTCTAACTGCAGTCTGAGAACAAACATCCTAAACTTATCCAGGCCACCCAGACACGTGAGAGAACAATGCACAGATGATTTGGAAGGCTGAAAGTTTTGAAGACCCACAGGATTTGGAAAAGTTTGGAGGAAAATTGATGTGCTCTGGTTGAAAAGGAAAAAGGAAGCAGAACTGCTTGAAGATTAATTTGGAGGTTGGTTCTCTTTTTTCTTTTTTCTCCTTTCTCTTTTTCTTTTTCTCTTTTCTTTTTTCTATTTTTTTTTTCTTTTCTTTTACATTTTCTATAAAATTGAAACTGGGAATATCCTACTTCCATTTCAAAGGATATTTAGTACACATCTAATCTCCCCCCTGAAAAATTCTTGTCCTT
>JBCJKH010018684.1:2116-12661 GCA_039877255.1 Loriculus beryllinus | reverse complement strand
TGTGAATATTTTGTTCAGGAGCTTCCAAATAATGAGATATGTTTCAAGTAAAACTAAATGTTCTATATAAATAAGCACTGTAATGGCACTGTTCTATAATGAATATATGCTCTGACCTGTTTTATGAAACATTTGACGATGATTTTTATTTTCTTTTCAGAACAGATGTAGCAAAACCAAAAAACCAAACCTGAGTCCTTTGTCCTGCCCTTTACACTGCAATTTTCCATTAGTTTCTATTCCAGCCTGGAAAAAAAACCCCAACTTGTTACTATCCCAGTGTGGAGGTGCCATTAACAAATTTAGGTCCAAGGGTCACTGTCTTTTTTCAGATCACATACATGAAGCAGAAGGAATCAAGGCACATCTGATACCACTTCGATCCAGTTTTACATTAGTTTTGACTTGCATTTTAAATTCACAGCAGCCAGCAGCCTATTCTTTCCTGGCTGTGAAATTGCGTGCTGGTGAAGATGAGACTGTGGCAGTAGGGTAGGAAAGTTAAGCTTCTGCTCTAATACTGACCTTCCTTCCTTTTCTGCTTCGAGCCATCCCTTCATGTTGTATTTAAGTGACATGCTGTGGATCATTATTTGTGCTTCCTGAAGAACTCGATTAATAGACTGGAATTATGCAGCTGCGTTTTCCAGTTTTAATTCTGCTGGAATTTTTCTTTTGCTTACAGTTTTCTGATGGACAGGGCTAGGACTATTTCAGTCCTAATGATGAATGTGATATAGCTGTTCACAAAACAACTCTTTTCTGTACCACGTTGCTTTTAAAATGCATGCATAGTGTGTAGCCAGTTAGGAAGTTAGGCTAGATGTGGCTTTTGGATAAATGGTTAATCTGAGTAAAAACTCATCTAATAGAGTCCTTATTTTTTTAATATCAGGGTCTATTTTAATGCTAAAGCAGAAGTGAAGGTTTACACAATGCTTAGTAACATTCCTCCCCCACTTGGGAGGACTGCAGGTAAGTGGGAAGAGAGTCAGCTGCCAGCTTCATGTGTTTGCAGTTATGACTGGATTGTTCGTGTCAGCATCTCTTAACATAGCAGATGCTGTCACACAGAAATGGGATTCAAATAAAATAGAAATAACTTTTAGATTATTTATTTTAATTTTCCATTACTCTAATTCACAAAGCCAAGTCCCTGCATAGAGCATTACTAGCTTTTTTTTTATAATGGGAAAATGTTTTGGGAGATAAAACCATAAGCCGTAATGGCAATGAGGATTTTGTTTCCCAGTTGATTCATGTCTGTTTCCCTTTTCCAGGGTGAGATACCAGTTAAAGGGGGCTTGAGAGTAGGATATGGCTCACTGATAGGGAGGATTTTGTGGAATTTATGAAAGCGTGCTTCAACAAGTGAGGAAACACAAGGGGAGTAAGGCGAGCAGACAGAGGTGTAGTATATGTGTCTCTAGTTGGGGCTACCCAACCATTAATAAGTGCAGATTTCAGTCCTTCTGGACTTTAATTAATAGCTCTGTGCTGTGAAAAGCAGACTGGCTACACAAGGGGTTCAAAACTCCAAAGGAAAAAGAGCTAATCTGACAAGTAGTATTTCTGTAGGCATACAGAGAAAAAAATACTTTGTTGTAAGAAATACACCATGACTAATTCTTGATCTTCCTTGATAAAGCAACAGTCTAGGGAGGTCACTTTTGCCTCTCAAAATGAGTGCTGTGCCATCATCATTACCGCTTATTGTGCTGCAGTTCATAAGGCCTTCCTAATATAATTTTACTCATGAAAGAAATGGAATAAGCTATTCTTGAAGTTAGCTATGGGAATAAAACAGATGTCATGCTATTGAATAGTGTTACAAGGGTTTAACTATACTTATCCTAGAAAAAAACAATTAGAATCCTTAATAATTTCATCCTGATGAAGTCTCTACCACTGAAGCTTGACTAGTAAACACATAAGGTTTTATTTTTTATACCTGAAGATGGAGTTCTGGTTGCCTGGCTTTACAGTTGAAGTACTGCAAGTTTTGAGGTAAGCTATACAGACTAAAGCTGATTCATGCAAATAAGATGAGAGAAATTTACCCCTACATGCTCATTCTTTTACAATGCTTTTACAAATCTAAGATGAGTAAAGATTGAATTTATTCTATTAAGAAATGGCGTGGTGCATTTTCTCTTTGTGCTTTCTTTTTGCAGAATATTTTCCCTGTGCTATTTCATATTTAGAACATGTTTTGAGTTTGAAATGGAAGCCTAAAGGTTTTTCTGACGAGTTGCTGGGGTCTATTAATTTGTATGGTTCGTTTGTGCTCTCTATAGGAAAGCAGAATTTGCTTGTGCAGGCTTTGGCTGTGTTGAAAATGCAGTTGTATTTGAAAGCGATATCGAGTCCCTGTAATATATTTTTTCTATCAGTGTCAATGTGTTTGGAAGACTGAGTCTCTGTAAGGTTGAAAATTGTCACTTTAGGAAATAAAAATAAATTGTATGTAAGAAGTTTGCGAGGGGAAGCTTCAGTGGCTGCTGAAGGCTGTTACAGGAGTAGTGAGGGGAGGAGCGGAGCTGTTTAATACCGACTCTTCCTGCAGCCTGACAATTTATTCATGCAGTGGACATTGCAAGCCCAATCCACAGATGCTGTTTTCTGCTCCATACTGAATAAAACTCAGTGCTGGGTGCAGAGTGTAAAGATTAATTAGTCAATGAGTGTTAAAGGTCTGTTAAAGCCATTATGGTGTATGTCCACTGAGACAAATAGGGGCCATAAAACATTGTGTTCAAAACCTAATTTTACATGTGTATTTTTCATTAATAATAATGATGGTAGTAATAACTATAGTCTTTTCATCTTGAAAGCTCTCAAAGGACTAAATGCATAGTGCAGTGGATACTGCGTATGAAGGATCATGCTTTCCATCACCAAAATGCAGTCTTTCTGAGGCATCCTTCAAGTTACGTTGAGCTCAGGTTATTATTAATCACTGCACAGACACTGTGCAGTGCAGGTTGTCCAAGTAAGCCCTTATTTTTTATCAGTTTATCATTTATCTTTTATTTTTATTCATTTATGGTTGTTTCCTGAGTTGAGGGTACTAGAAGCAGTTGTCACTGTTGAAAATGGCAACCAAATTGCATATAGCTACATATATTTTACTTTTTTAAGTTTGACTTCTAATTCTTCCAGTTGATTGCTAGCTTTCAAACAACCTCTGGCTACAACATTGTTGAATGTTTGACTGTTTATCAGAAATTTTTAGCTAATTTAATAATTTTTAGTTAATGACATAAATGTGAAGAATTTTTTGTAAATATATGCATGCTGCAGGAGTTGCAAATACTCTTGCTCATTTCTCTGGACTAAGCTGCAACTGCTCTGTGAATACTGAAAAGTGATGTCTGTGTTACCCACTGCTTTAAACACAAAGTGCTTGTCTTTGCATGTTTTGCAGGCTTTGGGGGTGTGGAGGGGTGGGGGTGTGTGGCATTCTTGCGTATGGGTTTAGGTTTGGGTTTTGAAAACTGGTAAAGCTTAAGGCGAATCAGGGGAGTCGAAGAGCAGATACGGCCTCTCTCTTACAGTTATAACTGTTCCAGTAGGTAAAACTAGAATTGATCGTAACACATGCAGAAGTATTCCTTCTTTTCTCTCCACAGAGTGAGATTGAAGCATTCTGTTTAGAATGCTTCTAAAAGATATTGTGGATTTGTTTGTCCCATTATGTCCACCTTTGTGGAATTTGTTTGGTTAATATAAGCCTTAATTACAAAATTTAAAAGATTAAATCAAAACTGACTATATATTCTCTATCCAATTACAAATAAAAAACATTGTTAACATGTTTGGAAGGGAACTTCTTGATTTAGATCAAGCACTTACATTGTCTAGTATTTTCATCACAGTGCCATACTTGCGTTAGAAGATGCCAAGATATATCTTAAATATGGAATTTTAAAAAAGGCATTTTTAATGTTAAAGCAATAGACTGTCAGGTCAGATTCCAGAGTCCCTGATGCATGTTGGTATCTTAAGTACTTTTAAATATTTGTTGGTTCTTTCCAGCAATGGAGGGAAAGGCTGGCATTCAACAATATGTTCACAAGTGTTCTACAGTTTCTTCTGCTGTTTTAAATTGTCTAACTTGTGCAGTTTTTAATAGAAGTCTTCTTTCTTTAGCTATTGGTTGCACTGTTGCAATGATGTCGAACCCGAAAAGCATGGGCAAGAAATGGGACAATGGTGATTTGTTGAACAGGCTTCCAGCGCAAAAGATAACTACATAAAAATAGATGGAGATGAAAGCTGATCTAGTGTCTCTGTTAAATGAAGCTGTGGGCAGTAAGGAAAGGCTATTCTTGGAGAGAAGATGAAAAGAAAAATAATCTAAAAATGTAGTGATTCTCACCAGATTTCTAACTGCAATTCCATAATTAATAACTAATTATATGAATGTTTTGGAGCCTTTGTGGATAGTCTCACTAAAGGCTTCCAGAATTTAGCACATTCTCTGAAGAAATTGAATTAATCACTCACTTCAGCAATGTATTTGTATTAGTTGGTGAATGAATGAAGTCAAAGGGCTAATAGATCTAGTGAGCGAAGCACTTGCCTTTCAGCTGTAGGTCAAGCAGCAACTGCAGATCTCTGAGGAGCACTTATCGTGGAGAAGACTTCTTTTCAGAGTGCTGATGTGACTGACAGAGCCAAGGGTATGACTGACAGCTGTGCTTTTTGGACCTCTTCAGAATACCTAATGCTTCTTGAAGCCCTATCAAAATGTTTCACATCTTGTAATGAAAGCTCAGTAACAGAAGTATAATTTCTTAAATTAATATTAGTTTATGGAAACACACTGTATTTCTAACATAGTTATCATCAAGAAGGATTGTTTATTTTAGGGTCTAGTTCTTTTTTGAAATATCTTAATTTTACTTGTATGTCTAAATTAAATTGCATAGAAATTGTGACTGCTGCAAAAGATCTTGTGAAGGCTGCCAGTAATTCAGAATATTTCCGGTGCCTACGTTGTTTTTCAGTGTGGCAATCTATCAACAGTACACTGGAATAATACCTGTGTTAAAATTAATAATTGGGCACGATAGTTTGTTCAGATATGTGCCAAGATGCATGCCCATAATTCCTTAGTTGTACCTATGATAATGGTTACTTACAAATATTCAAAATAGTTATAAAATGTTACAATTTGGGCCAAAGATTTTTAATTTATATAGAAAGGGCAATCCACAATAAAAAAAATTACAAAATTTGAGAATGCCTGGTTTTAGTCATAAATTTTTATTTACTTTTTCTCTTTTTCAGCAACTCTCCACTTTGCTCAGTATTTGTTTCAACTCATGTATTTGTATTTTGATGCAAATATATATTGCTTACAAGTGATAGAAAAGCCAGTAAAGATGACTGACTTTCAAGATGTGAGTGATCATAAACAGCGGAGAAGGAAGAGTGCTCACACTATATAGGGCAGGGTCAAAATGTGTTTGCAATTTGCAGCAGTAAAAGTGTTCAACAGTAAATGTGTCATTGGGAGAAATAATGCCTTGGTAATCTCAGTCACTGAGGACTGAGAAGAGGCAGCAATGTTCTTCGTAGATGGATGGCGATACCACATTGTGGCTTTTTCAGCATTTTAAGCTTCTAAATCTCCCTTTCAGCCTTTTGCTGCAAAGCTAGGCTTGAATGTTTCATTATTTAAATGTAAGATAATTCAGTTCTTTTGATATCTACTCTTCTTGCCATTTCATTGTTTCACTGTATGCTATTTTACAGATGTTAGCCTTTTCATTTTTGTTGGCAAAGTACAAATATTTGAGTGCATTTTGAACACCGCATATTAAGATAATTTTTACTGTTCCTTTTTAAATCTTAATGATGTATTTATAACTTATGTGAATGCCTCATGTCTAACATTAAGAATAGCACTACCATTAACAAAAAAAAGCCAAGTTATGAGTGGTGGATCTTGTATATATGGTTATTTCATAGGGAGTAGAGACTAACAAAAGCCGATAACGATGTAAAATTTGATGCATACAGCATGGCTAGCAAATAAATTGCAAGAAGTTGCATCTCAATTTGGGCAGATATTTGCTGGATTCATTCTAAAAACCTCCACAAATACTGTAAATGCAGGTTGTGAATAGAACATTGTAGGGTAGCAATTTATTACAGAATAATTTTGTCTATGGCGCTACTGATTAGCAGTTTCACTGTGGTAGCTTAAAGCTTAACTTTTTGTGGAATAGCAGTGGCCAACAATTACACATGCCATAGTTTTTGTCCTTTTTGTATGGCTATCATTTTTCAACATCAATATCTAAATTGGCATTTCAGAGCTTTTTCAGGCTAGATGATTTTAACCGCTCCTCCTCACAGGGAAATCTTAATCTCGTTCACAGAACAGACCTGAGAAGTACAGGAAATGTCTATAAGTGGTCTGTGCCTGCTAAATATGCCTCACTGGGTTGGAGCAATGTGGACTTCCTTGAGGTGATAACATCCCCTGGGCCTCGCCTTCCCTCCCCACCTTTCCCCTTCCCTTTCTCTTTCGTCTCCTTTTCTGCCCTGAGGTACACCGTATCTGTCAGCTAGAGCCTAGCAGTGGAGAGATCGGGGCTGAAAATGCGTGTGATGCAGTTTTGCAATCAGGAGCTGCTATTGCAGCATCAGAGGGAACATGTGCGGTGGTCTAGTCCAAGCCAGAAGTGCTCACCTGTGTCTTTGTTAGCAGTAGCTGTTCCTGAATGGCTGGGAATGGAGCTGTTGTTCCCCAAGCTGACAGAGGAGCCAAGTGGATACTGAGATCCCTGCCACAGCAGGGCGCAGTCCCCAGCTCACCAAAGGGTCCTCCCTGGCTCCAAGAGTCTTCTTTGCAGATCCAAGGTCTGCATTGCCGTGTCAGCAATAATGAGATAAAACGTACACCTTGGCTTTGGCCTCCTTTGAAAGGGCTAGATGCTGGGGCCTGTTTGTGGCTTTGGAAGGAATCTTTGATGTACATCGCAGCTGTTAAAGTAGGTATTAATACAAAATAATACATTTGGGTAGTGCTCAACTTTTCTGTAGCTGTCTATCAGAAAGTTCTGTAGTGGATTTCTTTAAAGACTCCCTGTCTCCTGAGGAAAAGGGGATAAGGCAGTGTGTCCCTGGACAGGATCTATGACTCATTATGCCAATCAAACTCCACTTCAGAGGGGAATAAAGAGATTTGTATCTCAAAGCTGTGCATAACGACTTCTTGGCTTTTCATTTCATATTTATGAGCGGTTTACTTTGAAGTGTTTATCAGGCTATACGCAGAAACATGAGAGAGCATTGCCTGAAACCATGTTCAAGTGTCTAATCTGTTAAATGCTTGCTGAGCAGGCTAGTTCATCAGTGCATGCAATGCAAAAAAGAGAGAAAAAAATAAACTTTCTGGGGTTTTGAGGTTTTGAAGTAGAATCTTTATATTAACAATATAAAAAGGATTAATAATGCCAAGCATTTTGAAATAAATGTAATATATGAAACTTACAAAAGTTGGTTATGTTCTGTGTTAAGTAGATAAATTGTTCTCTGCTTGAAAGGAAGCTTGGCAGTATTTAATACCAAAACTATACAGTGCCACATCTGCTCTTAAGACAGGAGTATACAGTGACCACGAAATTCTCACTGTTAATTTTGAAGGCTTGAGGCATTCATAAAAGCAGGCTTCCGTAGGGTTCTTTCCCCCCTCCAAAAAGGGCAATTTGCTGATAACAGATGTGTTAAAAACTGATAAAAGAAGAGCAGTGGCATTAGCCTGCAATGGAGACCAATTTGGGGCAGCATTCCCCATTTGCTGTGTGCTCTGCCTGCAGAGGAACGCTGGAGAGGCAGGTATTGTTAAATAGGTCAAAGATAAAAAGCCAAAATTTTCAGTGAAGTGGAAACAAAATGACAGTGTTTCTCATTTTCATCTAGCTCCAGTGGTTTGGATGGTCATATGCCTGACGATCATTGTTTCGGTTCACAGTGTTCTGCTACCAGCCCTCTAAAGTGAAGCTTTACTAATTCTGGCTGGATGTGACTGGTCAGGCCAGTCCTGAGATCAAGCAGATAAGAGACTGCAGTGCTAACAGGAGCACTCCAGCTCCAGCCCTCAAATCCACGCTGGAAAACCCTGATGTGCATGTGTCAGTGCACAGTATTCACTTGGGCTCTTCATGGTGTGTGGTACCGGGTGTCCACGCATGATACCCTGCGTTTAGTTTTAAAAGTAACTTCACTTTAGAGCTCATTATCAAGCATATTCTTACATATTAGTAATTTTCAAAGGAATAAGCAGGAATATGGTTAGTTTAGTGCTTGTTTTTTACCAAGCCATCTTTCATACCGTTTTATGATTTTGTGCAGATCATTTTTGCTTTAGCAAAAAAAAGTACTTTCCCTTCTACCGTGAGCATGACTTTGAATTACTTGATTTGTGGGTCCCCAGCTTTGGACTTCTTAAAGTTATCCCTAAAATAACTTAGAGGGCCACAGCTGATCAGTATTGGACACTTCTGGTTATCCAGCTAGAGATTTCACTTTTGACTTTCCAGACCAGAAATCTTTGGAAACTTTTGGGTTGCTCACTCGTTTGGGTTGAGGGTTCTTACTTTTGGCTTTCTCATTGAAGGGTGAAATAGCTTTCTCTGTGATTATATACCCATATACATTGTCTGCCAAATTCCCAGGGTTTGGGGTTTTTTTAAGTACATATATAAAAAATCCATAAAATATATGTTGTGTTTGGTTTCTGTGACAAAACTATGTTGTAGGACAACTGAAATCAGGGCTAATTTTCCAATATGTGTGCCTGTTCCCTGCTGTGAAGCCATTAAAGAGATGACAAAGAACAGAGCAACCGGATGCCTTTGAGAACCACAAATCTGAAATTTAAATAGATGTGCTGGCAAGTTTTAATATGCTTAGCTGAATCAGAGGTTCATCAGTCTGAAAGTGATGGATAAATCTGTGAAGGGTCCAGAGCCTGTCATGGTAGGTTAAGCCATCCGAAGCTACTGGCCAGCTCAGCTCATGTGCTCTGTCACACCGGTAATTAAGAAAACCATTTGTTCAGATAAGTCACTGTTTGAAAGGCCACAGGCAAGGGATGTACGACAGCACCACACAGCCACAGAACTTCTGCCACTCTTCACATAATGGAAAACAAGACTGGAACACACTCTCATCCAAGGTACCCTGTAAGTAGGAGAGAGAAGTTTCTTTTTCCATCTGTAGTCTTCAGAGCTCTCCTTTTCCTCCTCCATATGCTCTTTCAAAACAAACCTGATTTTAGGTTTCAAACTTCCTGTGACTCCCATATAGCCAAAAAGGAAATATGTGAACTAGCTCAAAATGCTTCTTTGCAAATTGTTGGTAGGTTAGAAAGTGTGAAATAGTGTGAGGATTAATGAATATTCCAATCTAATCTCCTTCTTATTAAATTCAAAGAATTCTATAATTGGAGTCTGCAAAATAAATAATAATAATAATAATATAATAATACTACTAATAATTAATGGCATCGTATGATACCTAGGTATACTTGACCTTTATCAGTGAGATGTGAATTTATCATTTTACCTGATCTGCAAGGCACTTATGAAGCAAGTAAAGGCACTTATGAAGTGAGATGACATGTGTGTGTTAAAAATAGTCAGATAACACAGCCTACATGGTAACTCTCTTTCAAACGAACTGAGTTTTGGTCTGGCTTTCTTTGTAGTATTTACTATGTTATCTCCTAATAATAACACCTCATAAAGGGTTTAGACTGAGGATTTTTTAATGCAGAACTAAGCAATGGGGAAGGGTTAGGCAGAAAAATGTGGAGTTTTTTTATTACAGCTCTTCTTGTGTAGAATATTTGACCTAGTGGGGGAAAGCCAGTTTTTAAAATCAGCTTTTAAAATTCAGAACAGCATTTTTCCCACACATGAAAGATTTGACAAAATCTTAAATTTAGTTGAGATATCTTGATATTGCCTTTTCAAAGGATTGTGCATTGATACCTGTTAAACTCAATGCTGAAGTGATGGCTGGAGCTTAATTTACCGCTTGGCACATTTGCATCTCTATTCTGTTATTAACCAAGAAAGGCAGTGCCAGCAGTCCTTCGAATCTTAGACAAAAATGGAAAGGAAAGGACAGCAGAAGGGCAACAACTGTTGAAATGGAGTTTTGTAAAACCAGACATAGTTTCTAAAACACTGGGACAGAAGTTTAGATAAATTAGAGAAGCAGGTTGCATTACCGAAGCAGAGCTGTGCTTCTGAGGTAGGAAGAGCATGTTGGAACTGCATGCACCTGCCAGCAGTGGTCCAAGTGCAACAGGCTGAACTGAAGATGTTGGATTTGCGTATACAGTGACTGGCAAAAAGAAAATCAGAATAGAAACATGTTTTGTGTATGTGGAAAATGCTACTGTAGGGAAGGGAAAGACGTGCATGGAAGGAGGCATTTCTTCCTTCCACAGTTCTGTAGAAACCTGGTAAGACCAGTCAGTTCCAGCAGTGAGTTTGGTTTATCTGCTGTGGTGTTCCC
>JBCJKH010018683.1:0-21455 GCA_039877255.1 Loriculus beryllinus | reverse complement strand
TGCTTCAGCGTTTAGTAGGTGTATCTCCCATTACGAGACTTTCCATTTAGGAAGACCAATATCAAGATGTAACCTTGGTTTGTTCAGCAGGCACACTTAGAATGACCACAGCGCAAGCAAACTAGGAGAGTGGTGCAAGACCACCCCTCCAGGGTAACAGAGATTATTGCTCAGGGGGAAAATGAATACTCTGGAAAGCAAGAACCAGTGCTGGGGGAAAAGGAACAGGACTTGTTTTGCACCATCCTCAAAAAGCAACCCCAGTAATTGGCATTTCTGAAGCGAAAGTTCGGGGTTGCTCATTTTCTTGCTCTCTTTTGAACTGTATCTGTAACTTGAACCAATTTTACACTTCTGTTTGAGCACATGTTGGGAACAGATCTTCCATCCCATATTTTGCAACTGTCACTTGCAATCTCCCTTGGTGCATTTTCCTACAGTGATGAACAACAGTTCATCTTCAGATCCAGGATAGAGATACTATATAATATAGCTACACAAGGAAAAATACCTTCCATCGTTTTTTCAGGCATCACTCCTGTGATACCTGTAGGAACCACAGGTCGAAGGCAGGCTCTGAATTCAGGCTCTACTCTCTAAGTACCACATGCAGGTGAAATTATTACAACTTAATCAATTTATCATGACAGCTAAGGGACTGGAGATGAATAATACTTTTTTTGTGTGTGGCCCTGCTCTCTGAAAATGCATGTAGTAACAGAAAGTGAGAGTACTGGGAGATGTTCTGTTTTATTCAGAAGCACTGCCCAGAGCAGTCTCAGATAACAGGCTCACGATGGAGACTTCCATTATCAGGACGATACATGAATGTGAAGTGAATTCTGAAAAATCTTAGAAAAATATTCAGAAAAAAATGAAAAATAGTTTTCACAAAACCAACTGAATCTAATTTCACAACTATGTATAATTTTCATCAGTGAAAGATAGATCTTCTGAAATTATATTTCACCATAAATAACAATCCAGAACTTTTCCTGCCTTCCATGACCTTGGCAATGAATACAATGGCAGGGAGAACTCCTCCACAACAATTTTATATTTTAGGATTCATAAGGCAGATTTTTGTAGTTAATCACTCAAAAACCAATGGATTGCACAGGCTCCAAATCCAAGCCATTTGGCAAAAGTCAGAATAAGGAGTTCAGTTTATTTCTATATTGGACAAAAATGAAAACAACTTTCTGTGGGGCAGGAAAGGGTGAGAAGATCTTTATTTTCTTAGATTTTGTTATTTTTTCCTCTAATCTTTTAATTAAGGTCTCTGCTATCCTTACAACAAAATCAGTGACCCTTGTGCCTAAAAATAACTGCTCTTTCAAGGCAAGGCAATATTCTTGTCAGCAGTGAGAGGTTCCCAGCTGGATCTAGATTCAAGCTTTCTTTTCTGAGTGTTAAGATATATTTGCCTTATAATATGAGTTTATGAAATAATAACTAATTAAAAACTAATTCCGATTTTGACTGGCATACCTAAGAGGGTTATTTTCTATAACAAGAAAAATTAATATTCCTACTGGGATATGACAACAAATGAATAAGATCAGAATGGTTGCATCATTTTTCTCAATAGATTAGTAAGAGCAATTGACTTGATCTCACTTTTATATTTCCAAAGTCCAAAAATTAAATAATGGGAACATGGAGTGGTTTAGAATTTAGTAGCTATGCCAGTTTTTATTTTCCAGCTATTTGCAAAGTTAATCTTTAACAATACCATGACATATAGGTTAATTACCTATATTCTTAGGGGGGTTTTATTGCCAGCTCTGTGGGAGATGCTGGACTTTGCCAGAGCTAAGCAAAAAATGCTCAGCTGGAATTTGGGAACTTGGATGTGACTCTTGGTTAAAATAGCCATATTTTACATCTTCAATGCCCAGATAGGATCTCAAATTAAGGCTACACATATAATTCAGTAATTCTTATATAAAACACTGGAAAAAATTGGAATTTTTGAACATATTTGTGATATATGGAGCATCAAATACCTATATATCTCAGTTCCGCGTTGTTCTAAATCTTGTTCCACCTTGTTGAAATCAACTGGAATTATACAGCTGTAAATTCTTGCCGATTTTTTGTTGGCAAGTGTATGATATCTAATTATCCCACTTTATCCTAATTATATTTAATCTGTCCTGTTTGGAGCAGTATGAAGAGGCGCTACAAGTGAATTCCAAAGATATTAAGTAAGAATTTACAGTGATACTTATGTGGCTTAAGGCCCAATTATGGTTTTTGTTAGAGCTTTCACACTGCATTACTACAAATGCTATGTTTTAATTCTAACCCATCCTTTTTAAAAATTCTGGTGAGGAAAATGGTTTTGTTGGACTAGGCTTGTTGCAACTGTAGGCTCACCTGGGCCAGGACAGACATACACACCAGAAATAAATCCATCGTGAAGTGGGAAGGAAAAAGAGTTTAGTAGACAAGCTTGCATGTGAAAAAGAGGGAGGGAGAGGATGTAGGTAGATACAGCTGTCCACCTGGGCTGTGGCAGGGAGGGCACTGGGGCCCATCTGGGGCTTAGGGGGAATGTTTGGGTTTTCTCCTTTTCCTGCCCTTCTGGTCCACAGTGTTTGCAGTCGGTGTGCCCTCTGGCACAGTGCTGTTTGCTGAGGTCATTGAAACAGAGCAGCATGCGATTGCCCAATCTGTGCATTTTACTGGTTGCTTCCCTTGCTGTTCTGTCTCATGTTCACCAGTAGGTACTTGCCTGGCACTCTGGGGAGAAGCACTGGAGCTGCAGGGGGGAAGGATTGCCAGCAGGTACAAAATGGAGCCTGCAGTCATGGCAAGTAGTTGAGAATAGCAACATACTTACTTCTTCTCTCTCCCTGGGAAAAAGTAATGGGAAAGGTATGAAGCCTGGCTGGTTAGACAGCTGACTGGTACAATGGAGGTGCTAGAAAAAGGTGTTTGCTGACTGTTGTAGAAGGTGACATACTTTTTACCCACGAAAAAGCGTTGTATTTCAATGTTAAAGAGGTTTATTCACATTTTCCTTCTAAAACATTAAAAGATTCCATTAATAAAGGAAAAGTATATGGGACATAAGTCAAATTCATCTAAAAAATTGCTGCAGGGGAGAAATCAACCACAGCTGCCAGCTCAAGCCGAAGGGACAGAGACAGCAGAAACAAACTGGCCAGGAAGAGAGACAACAATCCAGTAGACTTCTTATGGAAAGTAGTACAGAGTGAAGACTGAAACATGCCCAGAGGCAGGATGTTATGGATGTTGAAAACAGGATCAGTGTTGTAGCTGACAGAAAGAAAAATAACGATAATAAAAAAGAAGCAGCTCATACGCCAAATAGGAATACACAAACTTGCTATGAAAAAGAGACTCTGTAGCACAGGTTTAAGGCACCAACAATTTTGGACTACAAATGGCATGCACTCAGTTGCTTTGTTTGCAGGTGTGAGGTGAGATTAGTGACCTGTTTGATTGTAGCATAATTGCGGGGGCAGCTGTAACATGGCTGTGGTTACATGGATAAGTCATCTCCTCAACCTGTAGCAATGTTACAAGTTGTGGGTGTGGGGGCCATGGATACAAGGAAAACGAAAACTTTGCAGAAATACTTGGAACAAAAGATGAGAAATTTACTTAACCCAAATGAGCAGCTGTGTTCCCAAAAGGAAACAATAATCTACCAGAAGTCAATGCACCTTCAGGACATTTGTCAAGCAATGCCCAGATATAGCAAAATGTAGCAAAAATACAAGAGAGCTATTGAAAAGAAAAAGCAAATATAAGAGACACACTGTTTCTGAAGACTGATAACCCTGCAAAGCTCCAGGGAGACCTGGGGCTACATTATGCGAAGGTAATACCCAAATCAATTGCTACTTTAACAGGGTTTTGCTATGAAAAGAGGGAGAGTGCCTGGTAGCAGCCACTATCAGCTACTTGTGGAGGCTAAGAAAAAGAAGATTGTAAGGATGTAAAGAGGGAACTTCCCCTTATGACAAGCCCCTGTCTTCTGACTGTCAGCTGTTTAGGAGCTTCCTGAACCAAAGCTGAATTCGGAGCACAGCATTTAACCTTGCTTATAGTAGTTCATAGTTCCTTGCCCTATGAATTTTTCTGATCCCTTTTGAATCTAGTCCCAATTTTTCACTGGTTGTGCTCTTTGAAGTGAGATGATTTCATCAGTTCACCTTTGTGTGTGAGGCTGACGTAACGTAATCACAAGCAACTAGAGAGCATCAGGAACTGGCTTTAGCTACAGCTCAAGATACTGAAACTACAAAATGGTGATGTGAAGCTTTTGCAGCATTTGTCTATGGTTGGAGATGATGACAGCCAGCAATTCACTCACTCAAGTTGAATGAGAACTTGTAGTCATAATTAGCATTGAGTTTTTCTCAGGAAGTCATTGTTTTTTGGATATGATTTGGTTTTGGTTGTTGGTTTGTGAAGGATTTTTTTTTGGGGGGGGGGGAGGGGGAGTTGGTTTTTGTTTTGTGGGCTTTCTTTGTTTGTTTTCTCACAAGCAAAACCAAATGAGGATAAAGACCTGTATAGAAAATCATTACATGTGTCAGATTATTTGAGCAGGGCATACTTTTCAGAGTAAGACAACAGTGTTTCTACACAATCAATGGTAGACTTTGTTCATGCACCACAGTATGTTCATATTTGCAATGGAAATCTCTGGCCAGTTCAGTGAACCACTGCCAATGATTGGGTGCCATATGGCAGAAAATCGCTTCAGAATCTTTTGCAAGGAATGAATGATGGAGAAGAAAGCCTTTTGCTAACAGAGAGTGCAACATATTTGAAGTTGGGATTTTCTTTAAAGGAAACTAAGCCCTAATCCTGATTAATCAAAGAAACACACCTACAGACCAGACTACTCTTAAGGACAGATTTAGAAGGGTATTTAGGTGTTCAATAATACAAACAGGCATCTAGCATTTCTGCTGAAGAGCTTAAAGTCTGTTGGCTTTAAGCGTTTCTGGAAGAAGAAATCCCTTTGCAAATCTGGTACAAAAGGATAGTTCACATCACTCTGCTGGTGAACAGAGAGCCTCTATAGCAAATACCAGTAAGCTAGTTGCTCAGACATAATAAATACTAAATGCATTACAAAGAGGAAGTAAAGCTTCAGGTGACCACAGGAACCCAGAAGGAAGCCTCACTCCTATATACACACTTACACCTGTAGTATATACTGAATGTTTAACTTTGAGATTATAGCTGTTCATAAGTAACTTACTCTTTCTTTTTTTTTTTTTTTTTTTTCTTTTTTTAAACTTTTGGCTTCTAATGCAGTCCCATTTTTAACCTTGGCTGTTACTTTGAGAAGGGCTTTCTGGGTGGTACCATCTGTCTGTCACCAGTTACTGCTCAGTCATATGCAGTTGTGAGAATATGCCCTGGAACAGCAAAATATTCTATTCCATCTAGTTTCTAAGCTCATGCTTCATGATACTGTAATATTTGATAATCTCTTCTTGTTTTCTTTGGTAGTTTAACAGTCATTTTGAAGTTGATTTAAAACTACATTTGTAATTCTTTACCTATAAATTATGTCTTTTTGCCCATGTTTTATTTCTTCATCTGCTACAAACAATGTGATACCTTTTATGTGACTGACTGCCTTTAGAGTTTGGTTTGTCATGAGTGGTACAGTTTCAAAGTATACTAAGTAATAGTATCCATAAACCCCTTTAATATGTCAACAGTCTAGTTCTAGAGTTATCTATAGATGAACACCAGTAGCTCCTAAATCCTGAGTAGGTGAGTAGTTTTTTATCTCCTTGTGGAAGCAAACATATGTCATAATACAAAGGTAATAATTTTATTAATATTGTATGGTTTTACCTGTACATTGCTTTTTGTCTAGATGAATCCCAGTTAATACAAACTTAAAGCTATGGTTTGTGAAAATCCTATGGTCAGATTTGTTAGCCTCTTCTCCCTGCAATGTACAGCATACATTAAATTCAATGGCATGGCTGTAGATGAGCTTTACATGTGTACTTTCTGACTTATGGCACAATTTTATAGAATTTGTTTAAAACTGTTACCCATAGACTTGATGTGAACTGAATCACACTTTTTCGCTAAAGGAGTTTGCAAAAATGCACAGGAAAGCTTAGCAGAGAGACTGACTTCATGCTTTCTTACAGAAATACCTAGGCCTGGACCAGTATTTCAGCATACCTGTATTTTATTAAAACTTGGAGTTGGATCTACAATTGGCAGCTCAGGCTGATCATTAAATGAGAGCTTTTTCTTACATAAATGTTGTACCAATCAATGGTACAACAAAAACCAGAATCAACGGTTTAATTTAGTGACAGTGGTGAAAATTCCTTTGTGCATATGGCTGAAAACCTCAAACCCTGAAAGGACCTGACTTAATTCTAATGAATTTAAGATAGATTAAAATGTAATCAAGAATATCCACATGCGATTTTGTAAGAATTTAATTAAGTTTTAAAACTTTTATCTGAATAAACAGATGCAACTTTGTGTATAAGTGGTACTAATATTGCAAAATCATACTGAAATGATTCCTTACATCTTTCAACCTATTTTCAAGAACTACAATTTTATCCTTAAATTCAGTATAATTCAATGAAAGCCTTTTCGCTGCATGCTGATTAGCTGTTTGCATCAGACAGAGTAGAGGAAGGAGCATGATTAAGATTTATAACAATTTAGACTATCAGCTATTATGCTTTCAATTTCTTGTAAGTTTTAATAATTAACGTCCTGAGAATAGCTGATGGCACCAATTATTTTTAAATTACTGTAGTTAAAAACATGTGTTTTTTCAGTCCTCCAATATGGCACCAAATATTATTGCTCCTGGCTCCAGTACCTCCTTTCTGACTTAGATCCTCTGATTCATTTTTATCTCTCTGTTTTAGCTGAGAGACAAGTTGAAAGCAATTGTCACTTTAGAAAGAAGCACAGATATGTAATTCCTGTTTCATTATAAACATGCAGACAGAGGATTACTGAGTCCATTTATATCCATACATATCCCATTATTTGGAAGCTGTACTGATTCAAATTCTCCCAAGGTCTTGTCTACACAGGAAGACTCACCAGTGTATGACTTCTTGCCAGCATATCCGTTCCTCTAGTTTTATTCTCTGTGTAAACATTCTTGTTTCCAGATCAGAGTATGACCCAGGAACAAGAATTTAAGGATTATGCAATCACCTATCACATTTATGTTCAATTGTAGTAACCATACTCATGTCATAACCATGTACTCATGCCTATTTTATAAAGTTCCACAGTAGCAGAACTCTGTCACTACAGTGCACCACAACCATTTCCCAAAGCCTTGTGACAAATGTAAAACTTGGGATAATTCACAGCTATAGTGTACTGCAAAAAAAAAAAAGTTACTCTACCATCACTGTGCTATGACCATGTAATAGCAGAACTCCTAGAGCATCTTAGAAGAGAGAGAATGGCCCTCACAAAAAAGAAGGGTAAGAAACACAAACCTAATTGTCCCTGTCAATCTGTCCTAAGTGTGTGTTTTGTTTCCACTATAAATCTCACCACTGGTTTATAGCTGAGTACATGAGCAGAACACACAACTGTCTGATCTCTACGGGCAACCAGAGGAAGCCAGAAGATCAGATTTTTACTGTTTAAAGGTAGTGCAGAAAAATAGTGATTCAGCCTCCCTCAAAACAGGTATTTTTTGAGATATCAATACCTGGGGTGCTTAGGACATCTTAATTCCTATCTCCAAGAATTTTCTCATTCCACCATGTAGTCCCTCATTCCGGTTTGTGAAGTTCAATTTTTAAAACATCATTGGCTTCTCGCCCTCACTATTGTTTGCAAGATCACTTCAAGTAATGCCCTAGAAATGCATTAGGACTTTTTTCCTCATTTTTTTTTTATCTGAAGTTCTTTGATTTTGTGATGAATGCTATCTTCAGTTTTTCACTCTTCTCGGTGACTACTACAATGTTTTTTGGTCTTTTGGTCTTCCTTCTTCTGCAGCTATTCCATTTTAATCTCCTCTTCGTGAACACAAGCAAAAACTTGCATGTGATACTGCAGATAAGGCCTTGTTGGTGCTTTGTATAAATGCAACTCCGGCATTTCTATGTGTACGACAAATACCTAAGCCACTGCATCCTAATACTGCATTTTACAGCTGCTTAGAAATGGTCATCAGCAGTCACCTTCCAAAATATAACCAATACACTCAGATCTTTTTCTCCTACTTGTTTCCCTGTGGATGGGTGGTAGTTTTTAGCATGTGCTGGTATGTCATATTCCTTTAAGAAAGAAGGAAGTGAGTCATACTGGCTTCGTGGAGAAGGGGAGACTGCTGTTACTCTGGAACAACTGCCTGGAGGAGAGACACTTCTGACATCAGGGTGGGGCTGGCAGAGGAAGAAGCAAAAGGAGTCCTGCAGAGCAGCAAAGGGACAGAGAGACTGCTCTCTAAGGAGCAGGGAGCAGAGCCAACGCTAGAGCTCTATGCCTCCTTCCTATGGTCCAAGAAAGGACCGTACCGAGTTTCTGCAAAGCAGAAAGCCACTCAGTGAACTGAAATCAGAATGAGAAGGAAGGATCCAGCCAAAGTCACTGTGGGCAGGAGAGGAGTTGTTTATAAATGAATTCTTATTTCTGTTGCATCTCACTTAGCCACTGAGCAGTCATTGCTTAAAACAGAATCTGTTTTAGTGTATATGTAACTGAGACCTGCTCTTTTGAGACTGGAATCCCTTTTTTTCCCTCCTTTGGAAAGCTCACTATAAGAAGGATGCCTAGGCATATCCACTGCAAAGTTCTGGCTGGCTTAATATCCAGCCTGTGCATGACTTCGTGCTAGTGAACCAAGTTTTACCACTTGTCCTTAAGCTGAAAATGATTAAACAGGGTAGGATAAGTCTCCAGACTGTTCTGTGAGGAAATGTCAACAGATCACCTTCTTCATCTTGAGAACTTCTCTTTTTCTGTATTGCAGTCTCACACTAGTCAGCGCCTTATCGACCTAATCAGTTCTTGCGGTAATCCTCATAATTTCCACTTCAGCAATAATTTGCCTTCATGCTACAACAAGTGCTGCTTTAACTTGTGTGAAAATTCAGGCTATCACATTGTCCTGTGTAAAAGGTCAATTATCTTATCCAGAAAGATTTTAGTCCAACACTATCTACATTTGATAAAACCCAGGATTATCCATTCTGTACTTGCCTTTGGGGCTTTAGTTATCATTTCCTTTGTATATTTTCCAACACTTTATACAGTGTTGCATTCAAATTAACTACTCAGAGATATCTGTGCAATTTCTCTTTTCCTATTTCTTAGAAAGTAAAAATTAAGGGAGATAGAGAGTATATTGACATGAGTACATGTATTCTGTCAATAAGGCCTCAATTTGTATTCACTTGAGAAGAGACATCTTTTATCAAATTTTTGGCTTATTCTGTAGGTATAATACACTGTGATCGAGGTTGCCAAGGTTGCCAAATCTTCAGCTTTGCAAAAGCAGCCCGCCTACATGCCAGGTTCATAACACATATAAAAGATTTTACAAAGAACCTCATTCCAGCAAAGCCTCATTTTTCAACAGAACATTGTGTCAAAAATATTAATCAGACCTAGCCATAGATTTCTTTCACTATATAGCCTTTTCCATCATCTCTGTAGTCTTCGTGACAAGCTTAACTGGCTGAATTTATGTTGTTTGGGTTCTCATACTGAGACCATAACCTTGCTTTCTAAGCTATTGCTTAATCATGTAAGTTTTGGGTAAACACAGGTTAATGTCACTGGTGCATTATGTAAGTGCTTTTATGGGGTAGTATTTCATTAGAAGACAAATATTTAAGAATCTTTCCACGTATAAATTATCTTCACTTCAATAATATTTACAGTGATTGATGAGCAATTTAAGATGTATTGTCATAATTTTTAAAACATGTTTTCAAAGCACTTTTCAATATACTCAGACTCATGGAGAATTAATGATGACTGCAGAAAAGTGGTTAGAGACCTCTTATTTTTTATTTCAATGAATACTTGGTGATGTATTTATCAGGCTATTCAAAATGTTTAAGAGAAGATCCATCTAGAAACAGCATAGCTTCATAGATTTTAAACACAGAAGGGAATACTGTAAGACACAATATTGCACTAATGATTCCCTGTGCCACAAAAGGCTACAAGTCTCATAATTAATACCTACTTCAAATCCAAGAGCATCCTCGCTTTGAAAATTTCCAGTGATACATCTCTTACAATTCTTGCTTAGATGTTCCAGTGCTGATTTTTCTTATCCCAAGACATACTCATTTCATTTCTAGCTGTGACTTTCAACATCAGATCATCTTACACGTTGCTTATTAGGTATAAAAGCTGCCTTCTAGTGTACGTTCTTCACAGACAGCAGTCAAATCACCCCACCCCTGTATCTCTGCATCAGTGAGCTTTTTGCATCTATCACTGTAAGTCATGCTTCTCTTCTTTAATTATCTCACTTTTTCCAAAGGTGATAGTTCCAAAGCAACTATTTAATGTTTTTCTCGAGCATATTTTGGATAGAGTACATTTTGGTAGACAGTCTACCAATGGCTACATCGGTGCTAACTCCATTAGCTGCAGCATCATACCGTGGACATTTGTTCAGTTTATTATTATTCACAACACTTAATTTTTCCAGGCATTACTTTCCATACTGCTGTCCCACCTTCTGTAAGGATGGCCTATATCCTTTAAGATGCGTGTGCTGAAACACTTTTCTCTTTGCTTGCAGCTGGCTTGCCGAATAATTCATGTCACTGTCTTGATGTTCTGTCTTTATTATAATTCAGCACTCCCCCACAGTTTGTGAAATGTGCAGATTTTATCAGCAACTGCCTGATGATGATTTGCCTTTTATAGTAAATATTTTTAATTCAGTTTATAACCTATCATACTGAACCTTGCTTGTGTTACTTTTGCAGTTGATGAGCAATGACAGTCCATACAATGAATCAACAAGACTGATCAGGCAAGCAGCCTGTATGAAAATGTGTTTTGGGTGAACTTGGACTTTGTGTAACAAAATTTGGCAGGCTGTGACCAAATCCTTCAAGTGCATTGCTTCTGCTCTGCGATTCAAGGATGAGTTTTTCAACTAGAGATGAGTATTATGCTTTAACAATGTATCCGTATTTTGAGAGAAAGCAATCGCTGTGCTCAAAAAGATGAGGTCATTTTGAGAACGTGAATATTTCTGCAGATAGCAATACTTGTCCAAATAAGCCTTACTTTCCCAGTAATAGAGACCAAGGACTTGAAAGACCAAAATCCAGTGTTTTTGAAAATATTTCAGCTGATGAAATCTCGCCTACCCTGCCTGTGTTTCAGAGGTGCAGGGAGCCTGGAATGGGTGTGGTGGAGGCATATGAGCTGAGAGTACCAGCCACAGGAACCAGTAGAACCAGTTCTCTGTATAGCCTGGGAAATCCTGCCTTCAAAGACATGACTTGATTGCTTTTACTAAAATATCCAGCTCACATTCAGGTTAAATTCAGACTATAAATCACTGCCTACTGTGGCCTACCTGGATGTAGGCCATTTTCATAAAAGCACACATTTTCCTACCATATGACAACAGAATTTGACTGGCATGTTTTGGATATTTCTCCAAGTGAGAAGCCAGAGAGAGTCATGGCAAACACTTTTTTCTTAATACTGTAGGATTCTTTTTTCCTGGTAATCAGCTCCTGCCAACATGTATCTCATCTCAATCACAATTCCATTTAAAAAGCACTGCTTAAAATGCTCTGTCCAGATCTCCCACTAACTGCAGATGTTGGAACCTCTGGCATTGATCCTGTTATTTATGTTCTCTCCATCTGTCCTTCAGAGAGAGAGTGATTTCATAATGTGTATGCTTTTTATAGACAATGGAAAAAATGCTCTTTTTCAAAAATTATGTCTAGTTAAGCAGTGCTTAAAAACAATAGCATGCAGTACCTCATTTTACATCTGTAGCATTTAAACATGTAGAATGCTAAATAAATCCAAATATGTGTTCATTTCATTTGATTGGCCTACACAAAGCATAGTTAAGTAAGTTCCTGTAGTCATTGTTGATGAAGGAAATCTGAAAAGAATTTGTGTCCAGCTTTGCAATTTGAATTTTAGTGACAAGTATTTTCTTTGTGTAAATGTACGTGTGTAGATCAGTTTGATATTGCTTACATGGTCAGTACACAATCTATTTCATGTTTCATTGGGATTACTACATTTTCTCCATGCAACTCATAATAGTAATTGGTATGTTTAAAGAAGGTCGTTGAAAGCCAAAATAATGGAGCTTTGCAATTAAACTATTGATGATGCTTAAAAGGAAGTCAAGAGTCAATAAGTTGTTACATATGATACACAAGTCAGGATAGACTGACCTGAACAGCTAACCACTTAATAAAATGTGTTAGTTTCCAGCAGTCTTTGCATTGTTCATGGATTCTCTCTTCAAACCTAATGGAAGTTGTGAGTTCTCCATCCCTGGCAGTGTTCAAGGCCAGGTTGGACGCAGCCTTGGGTGGCATGGTTTAGTGTAGGGTGTCCCTGCTTATCGCCGGGGGGTTGGAACTAAATGATCTTAAGGTCCTTTCCAACCCTAACTATACTGTTGTTCTACGATTCTAAGTTTACATATTGTGTTCATCCACAGTTTAATGACATTCATGCAAGAATCTTTTCAATTTGAAAGAGTACGGGTTTCCGAAGAGTCAATCTATCCTACACAAATGTCCTCCAGAGGCTTCTTTACATTGCTATGATCTTTAAAAAGGGACATTTTATTTTCAATGGTGGAGACAGTTTGTCAGGGAAACTCCTAAATACTGGATGTTAAGGTAGCTCACGAAGCAATCAAATTAATTGATTTGATCCTATATTATATGAGGGGAAAATGTACTAACAGGCTAATGCTCAGACTCGTAGAAAAACTTGGCTGTATTATTGAGAACCTCAGAAAATAAAAAAAGAAAAGAAATAATTTACTGAAAGAAAATATTCTCCACCTGAGACCGAAAAAGGAGAAATAGGTCAGCTATGGACTGTTGGTTTGAAATAGATGAGCTACAGAAGAAATTTAGGACAAGAGGCTATTACATGAGACAATTAGAGGAAGGAAAGTGCACTTGATAAGCAGAGACTGCAATTGCTCAGCAGTATTAAGGACCACAGAAAATCCTTTGCTCTTTTTTCCATCAGTTTGCTCCACACTTAGTCAGCTTTTACTGGATGGCTGGGAGTGCAGGGGTGTGAGCTTAGTTTCCTCTAAATTGTCAACAGACAAGAGATTTAAAGGACGAATCTGAGTCCTCCTTTAAGACACATGAAAAACAGACCCATTATAGCTTGATTCATATGGAACAACTCACTAGGCTGACACCCACTCATTTCCTTTCAATCACCATGCAGGGGAGTTTCCTGTTTAATCACTTCTCAGATGGCCATAATTTTGTTAGGTTCATCCTTTCATCTTCCTGATCGCCATGAATTCAAAGTTAGAAAACATATACTAATTAGGACTTGCTGCATGGTGTGTACAGTAAATAGCTTAGTTGGATCAACAAGAAGCCAGAAATGATGAACACATACTGAAAGAAGGTCGGGAAACTGCTCAGGTAAAAACAAACAAGAAATCCCACCTTTATGGAATTCATGGGGACAGAGGTAGCACACACACTGTAAGAAGTTCACACAGGAAACATAAAGGCAGAAAAAAATTTAGAGTAAGGAAACTCAACACAATCATCAGCTGCTGTTGCTGAAGCAATGAAGATATATAGACAATTGGGAGGTGGAGGTGGGGAAGTGTTGAAAATATCCAAAATTAGGTGGTAGATTAATACTGCCCTAGTAGCCCCTGTAATTCAGTAGCAGTTCTGTCTTTGTATGAGGATACAGCCATTTACTTATAAACAAAAGAGATAGAAAAGAAATGTAAATTTACAGGCTTGTTTAAAGTGATTGATGTTAATTATCACTAAATTACGGATGTGTCTAACACAGGTGGCAACATGTAGAATGGCAGTCCTATCCATAATAAGACACATCCTGTACAGGGCTTCTCACAGCACAAAATCATTTTTCCAGACAGCTTTCTATTCCACATAGAAAATATTTTCCATGAGTCATTTTGTTTAAATGTAAAAGAGAATTAACTTTGATTGTTCTTGTGCCCTTTTATGTTTGCTGTCTAAGAACATTTAGGTGATATACTGTCTGCAGAAAGTGAATTTTAAAGGCGGTCTCCCCATGCTCTGCTCTGTGTTGTGCATTAAACTCTCCAGAGTTCTCCATGCTCACCTAGTTATTGTGTCAAAGATTAACATGATGCTCAGGAATCACATATAATTTGATAGAAAGCAGACAGTAATTGCAGAGCTTCAGAGCTCCCTTCTCAGCCTCCTAAAATCCATACAAATCCATACAGTTGAATCATATATTCTTCATCTTTCACTGATCAAATACTTCCCTGCAGCCTTCCCTCTTCTGTTAAGATTATTAAGGGAGTTCTTTACTTGCCAGATTTTCCACAAGAAAAAGAGGCTGTTATTCAGTTCCTTGTAATTGAGATAGCTGAATGAGGAGCATCTGACCCTCTTGTGTTACTCCATGACAAAAACCACTTTGAGAAAATATCTGAGGATGTTGCTGAGGTAAAAAAAATGTTAAATAAAGTGAGCATGCATGGTTGGTCATTGAGAACAAGGGAAGCTGAAAATAGAACCTCCTTGTAAAAAGAAGTATCACAGACTTCAGAAACAAACCAGAAATAGTACTATGGAGACAAAATGAGATTGGGGAAAGATCAGGGAGAAACAGGTTGAGAACTGTTATCTTTCAAAGAGGATGCATAAAAAGGAGCACTAGGAAGATAGCTGGTGATTAGGAAGGGCATGGTAACAACAGTAGTGAATCTTTAGTGAACACATAGCCTGATAATCTCTAGCAGAAGCAGCCAGAGAGACAGGGCAAGAGATCTTTAAGCCTTTTGTAGCCAGGCTTCTCATCAGCCAATGCTACTGGCAACTAGCTTCAATCAAAATGTTCCATGAGCCTTACATTTCACCCTAAGCCTATTAAAGGACCAATTGTTTACACGGAGTGAGGCTTCAATTAGTCTTATCTACTAGCAATGTTTACTGTCTTTTTCCACCAGAACTTGGCATGGAAATTGTGCCATACTTCTTGAGTAGATCTAATGGTTCACTGAATGCCACTGCGCTATCTCTGGAGCTGGCTCTGGCTGTCTTCGGCTCATTCACCTCATTAAAATGTGATAAAATGAAGCTAACAAAATTCAAACCAAAATTTTTGCTTGTTTAGGAAGAAGAATCAGTGCAGTCTGCACCCGGAGGAATGCCAAAGCGCCTCCAAAAGAAGGAATGGGGCATGCAACATGTGTGTTGGAAACAAAGGTGCAAGCAGGACTGACCCGTTTTGTAATGGCTGCACTGTGAAAATTCATCTTTAGAAAAGCAGGCAGCCACTGTTCCTTTGCAGCAAATACCTTGATTTGGTTTTAAGATTTCAAAAGGCAACAAGAGAATTTCAAACTGGAAAAAAAAGTATTGAAGGCTCAATTATGACATAGAAAAGACAAGGGGTGGTGATTTCCCATGATGTGGACAAAATTCAACACATGAAAACCATCACTGACGTCAGGATCTGGTTTACACTATTATCTTCCCTGAAACTTTTGAACTTAAGAAGGAGAGCAGGATGCTCTGCTTTATGAAAAGGTTTGAAAGAGATCCAGTATTACCACAACAGATGTCCCCTCCCCCCAAAATAACGAAGACAAGATGACATGAGGTATTTTAAAAGACGGGTTGCTACTGCGCTAGAATTTTCAGTTCATTGTCAAACTGTAAGGATAAGCCCACCATTTTGTCTTCCTTTTTAACACTCTTTCCTTTCTTTAGGTCTCCTTGACTTTACCAGCAGAGGGAGCATGTGGAAGAGCAAATGGGTAGGGAGAAGCAGCTAACTCGGATTAAACTTTGATTTTTGCTCTTTGTTCCAGACACAAAACAAAGACCAGCTTCAGCAGCTGCTGCTAGTACCAACAAGACTCAGAGTATCCACAGCACGAATACACTTCCCTGAGTTCTCTCTTCTTCTTCTTACAGTTCCTGACAGCAAAGCCGTATTAGAAAGCCTGCCTATTTCACTGGTCCTGCCTTATTTTCAGCCCTGTGCACTGGCAACATTTAACAGAAAATTGAGGCAGAATTCTCTATTTGATGACATCTTAAATTCACCTGCACGCTACTGTCAACCCTTCCTGTAGCTTTCTTCATGTGATTTCACTTTGTTTCAACCATTTTCCTAGCACTGGGCTTACTGTAAATATGGAAACATGCACCCTATTTATGTGAAATGAAAACCCATGAGGAAATTCATGTCTGAATGTTAGTTTTGATCTATTGGAGAAGCCTTTCAGTTCACCCTCTTCTCACAAGGAGATTCAATAAACTAAAGTCTTGTTCAAAACAATATTTATAAGCCATAAAAATATTTTCTCTGAGCATGTTAGTGTCCTTCTATAAACACCTGGTTTTCTTTCCACCTCTCTTTTCTACCTATTTGAAGTTAGCTTCTTTTGCACCGTTCCTGAATATGAAATGTCCTCAATACCCAATCATGGAATTAAACCGGTTATAATCTCATACTGTATATCAAAGATCCTGTAAATTTTTTCTCTTTCAGAAAAACCCAGCATGTAGGAAGATGGAAACTAGCGCCCTTTCTTTTTGAAAGATTAACCTTTTGGCAATATGGGCTTATTTTCCTTAAAGCAAATGTCAGTGTATGGGATATGCAAAAAATGGTTTACAAGAATTAGGCACTGTTCTGTCCTCAGTAAGGATGTGGAGGACTGGTGGGATTAGATCATAGATTTGAGGAAATGCTTGATACCGGACTTCTCAGACATTCCCAACAAAGTCTTTCACAAGCAGTTTAGCACTATCATGAAGTAAATAGGCTTCTCCAAGTTCAGTCTGAAGTTGCCTCCTCCTTTCTTTTTTTTAACTCAGTCATGTAGGGTTTTGAGCAAGACAGTCTTAATCTGTACAGAGTAAAGGTGAGAACCCAGTAGGTCTGAAAACAACATTGCTTTCATTAGATCAAAGGTAATTACTAACTTAATCACCGACCAGTTTCTGAAATTCTGGCTAGCACTTTACAGAAATGATTTGTCACATAGCACAGGGGAAATGGGTGTCTTTATGACAATTGCAGACTCTGACAGCAGAGCTATAGGTGTGGTTTATCTATTATTCTCAAATAGAGGGATAAACAAGGCTTTGAAGGAAAAGAGCAGAGCCAAAGCCCTTAGCTCTGTTGCTGTGTCTAGAGATGTCCACCAAATCGTCAAGCAAACTCTCAATTTTGACCTTATAGGCAGTTACTTGGTGAAGGTACAGAAAGATTACAACCAGCTAGAAGAGAAACTGTTAAATCTGTCCTTAAAGTAGAAAAATCTGTGCAGAACCACAGCAGATATTTGCTTGTCTTCCTTATATAAAACTATTTCAGGCTATATTTGGTAAGAGGTTTGATGAGGTCATGAGTGCTGGGGCTCAGGCTAATCAGGTTAGATTTATTTTCTAAAATGTTCAGACATCCATCAGTTGATTAACATTAGCATCCCATTCGCATTAGAGAGTCCCTATGCAGCCATTTTTCTCTAAACAGAAGACGGGTTTGATTGACTGACCTAGCTGCACACTGAATTGTACATAGACCAGTAGCTGGCATGTTTGTCCAGTTTTGGACTCACCAATATTTTCTCATGAAAATGCAGATCCCTGAAGAGCGAATTCAAACTGACTGACAACAGCCTTGTGATTCTTGGTTGCCTTTTTTGGACCACTAAAAAGTACCTGATTATGGGCTGAAAATCCCTGACATATATATGGTCATATATGGCCATGTGTGAAATAGTTCAAAGCATAATAGCCTGAAAAACACTTCTTTCCCTTCCTACCTTTTGGTTTTTTTAGCCTTTCCAAGGAACTATTCAGGAGTGTCTCTTTTCACCTCATTCTGACAGGACTATATTCTTAAGGAATAAGTGGACTCAAGAAAAGGGTTTAGAAGATAAAATCCTTTTACATGCAAATGGTATCCTCTTACTTGGTACAATCCCAGATCAGTCTAGTCTGTACTGTATTCTCTGTTTATAAAATAAATTAGAATAAATTGAAAGGACCGATCATCTCATTAAATAAGCTGGAAGCACTCCCTCTACAGGGCTATTCAGATGGGAACAAAAGAACTTCAAACACTTTGGCACCCAGTTTCAAAAGGAAATTCACAGTCAAGGTTAACCTAGCTGTATTAATTATGCAGTTAGTAAGTGACTTAAATAGATGGTGAGTGCTACCTCTTTCCATATGGGGAAAAGTAAACATAATTAAAATGAATACTGGCCCTGGTGTTTTGTTTGCTTTCAGCTTTCTCCCTATCCATACGCATGACATTTATTTTTAGCAAAATCAGCATGTTGAGATTCTCCTTGTGGGACTCTGGTAACCAGACCAGAAATGCTATACAAGTCCTATAGAGGGCATTAACTTCTGGTCATCAAGAGGCCACAGAAAAAGTTTACTGGTGCAGATTACTGGTGCATCCTCTAAATCTCAGTTTAAGATCCCATCTAGTTAGTCTATAAATTAGTATTACATGCAGTAATGAGTAGATGAAAACATGCAAAGACTCAAAAACTGCTACCTCTGCAAGGCAGTTCCTGAAATATCTTGGTCCTTGCACTCAGACCCAGCTTGCTAAACACAGGATAACCAGCTTGTAAAAACCAGGTAGCATCTATGCCACACAATTACCATGCTGTAACATTGCTTGTTGTTTGCTATAAAGCATGGCTCTATCTCACCCTTAAAGATCTTGTAAACATATGCATCTTCCCTGTTGCAGAGCTAGATGATTTTTCTCTGATTGCAGTATGTATGACCAAGCTCTTCCACCAACAGCCCACACTGAAAACTAGTGAAAAAGGTAAAATGCAATACTGTCCAGCTTTTGACTTCTGCCTACAAACATGGCACAGCGCACTGGTTCTCTAGTGAGGCTGCCTAAAATAGTTCACCTAAACCTGGGGCTTATTTTCTCAACCACTGCTCAGAAGCCTTCATGAATGGCACTCCGTAATCCTTAGCTCCAAGGACTACCCCTTGGCTCTGAAATAGTGCCAACTCTTTTAAACATGTATATCAGTAATCTGCCTGAAACTTGAGCTTGTAAATCATCTGACTTGATGACATCTGTTTGCGCATTAATTCTTAGGACTTTTCTGACCTTGAAAATAACTCGAAACCTGACTCAGCAGTAATGCTGTCTTAAGTGGCATTTACAGTTGAATATTTTGCTGTTGCAATTTCTCCTGTACTTCAAGTTTAGTTTCTCAATGGAATACAGTCCACATCTGGTCTATCTCATAGTTTCTCTTAATAAATGTTTGACTTACCCTGTCCATTTGATAACACTGGCTGTCAATGTCAAGACCTGCAAAAACCTAGTGACAAAGCTGTTAGACTTAGCAGGCACAGTCTTCAAATATTTGCTATCACTTTGCTACTCAGGAAGGAATATGGTCTTCCAACTTTGACCTCCTCACCTCATGCTACACTAGCCAACATGCAGCTCCATGGAGTTACATCCAGTATTTTGCATTACCCATCCTGACTAATAATGTTCTACCACATTCCAATTTTGAAGACACTGGATCCAAAAGGGTCATATACATCAAAACCTTGCCTGACCTTCTTTGTATTTGAAACTCTATTTAGCCCTTTTTCAACTCACCTAATATTCTGACATCTTATATGGTCAGCCCTATTACACTGTAGCATTTTGCAGCAGAAAACAAAGACCCTGCTGGCAGCAAACTGTTGAAAATCCTACCATTTGACAGCCATGTTTTACACTGTGATCTTCCTAAAATACTTCCAGATTACTTGAAGCTAGAATGCTGCAACCAGGTTCTGTTATGGCATAAGGAGAATATAAACTGCAGGTGCAGGCTGTGATTCACAACTTACAGTATCAATTTCCTAACTAGGTGAGGTCTAAATGCACCAGATTCTGTCTCTGACAGTGTTGAGGTTTCATAGGACCAAATTTGCATACACTAACAGCACTACTAATATTATGTAAAATAACCAAAAGGAGCCAGGGCTAACAGATTCTGTCAAAGAGACCTAGCATATACATTACTGTTAAAAAGTTATTATGATTTAAAGATGAAAATGACTGTCCAGTTGGTCAACACCTCAGTTTCATTTGTCAATGACATTCAGATCATGCACCCTGACCTCTGAGCAACCGGCAGGGTATTTATTCTGTTGAGTGGTCACATTGTCTCACTCCACATTTTCAGTAGGTTTTCAGGTCCACAGGGATGTTGCTGTAAAATAAAGCTGGCATTTCCGTTTACAGAGTGCTAACTACTTTGTGCTGTGTCCCCCATCAATGCTCACTTAAAATCACACAGGCATCAACTGCAGAGGTGGAAAGTGGAAGAAAGAGGCCTCTGTACTGATATTTAATAGTGTGGTGAGCTAAAATGAGGAACACACAAAACTTCCATATGAATCATTTGTTTTCATGTTACTTCAATACTATTTACAGCACATGTGGAAAAAGAGCTTCAAGTTGTGATTTACCCTCAAAGAACTGCAATGGAGCAACAGATGTGCTGAAAATTACACACATCTTTAACCTCAGCTGGACTGAGACCAGCAGTGCCATGAGAAAGTAAGAGGATGAATGAAAGCTTATGTTTACATTGCTAGACTTGTCTGATCACATCAAGTATTTATATCGATGCACATGTGCATTTGCAATATTGTAGAAGGAGTGTTCACTATAGAACCAGAAACTGAATGCCTTCATATATCTGCTGTTCATTACCTCTAATTATGTCACTTATATTCAGGAAGAATTTCTCCAGAGCCAGTATTCAGCTGATAACTTCTTCCACATGAATCATGATAATGGCTGTTGCTATTTGCATAGCACTAGAAATTATCAAGATGAATAGAGAGTAGGAATGACCCTTTTACTAATCAGAATGTAGTTTGTTCTGTCTTTTTTTTCTTTTTCTGCTTGTAGTTGGTACTTATTGGTAATTGTTGAAGCAGATAACTGTTCCAAAGAAAGCAGAACTCAGGGAGTCCCCAGAGGAGCTTCCAGTGCCTAAAAGAGCCAAAGAGAAATCTGGAGAGGGGCTTATTACAAGGGTCTGTAGGGACAGAATCATAAAATCATAGAATAGTTAGGGTTGGAAGGGACCTTAAGATCATCTAGTTCCAACCACCCTGCCATGGGCAGGGACACCTCACACTGAACCATGCCACCCAAGGCTCTGTCCAACCTGGCTTTGAACACTGCCA
>JBCJKH010018682.1:3167-14073 GCA_039877255.1 Loriculus beryllinus | reverse complement strand
CACACACACACACACACACACACACACACACACACACACACACACACACACACACACACACACACACACACACACACCCCGCGGGGGCGCCGCGCGGGGCGGGGCTGGCGGAGCGCGCGTGCGCGGTGACGCGCAGTGCCGTGCCCGCTATATGAGCTGCGGCAGGCGCTGACTCGGCCCTTTCCGCCTCGCTCCCGCCCGCTCTCGGGTCGCTGCGCAGAGACCGCGCCGCCGCGCCTGCCGCCACCATGATCATCTACCGGGACTGCATCAGCCGTAAGGGCGGAGGACCCGCGCCGGGGAGGGGGCCGGGGGGGCCGGGCGGGAGGGAGGTTGTTCTGGCGAGAGGGGGAAAGCGGCCGGCCGCGGCCTGCGCTCGGCTGTTGGGCCCGGCCGTGCCGCGCATGTGCAGTGCCGGCGGCCGCACCGGGGATTGGGGGTTGGGGAGTGGTAACGTACAGTCCGGTCCGAGGCCGTGCGGCCCGGGCTGCAGCGGTGGGTCTGGGAGGGGGTGACGGGCAGGCGGAGCGGGGCCCGGAACGGCGCTGAGGGGAGGTGGCTTTGGGGACGCGAAGGGCGGGGGCTGACGCGGCGGCGCCCGCCTCTGTGTGTCCGTCCCCCCGCAGAGGACGAGATGTTCTCGGACATCTACAAGATCCGGGAGGTGGCGAACGGCCTGTGCCTGGAAGTGGAGGGGAAGGTGAGTAGCCCGTTCGCATCAGGAAGGGACTATGGCGGGGAGGGAAGGCAGGCCTCGCCGCGGTGACTCAGAGCCAGGCTGGGGCTGGGGAGAGGGGTTGGTTTCCCTGCGAGGGGCCCTAGAGGGGGGAGCACAGCACGGCCTGGTGCTTGTGGCTGGGACAGAGACGGGTGCTACCACGGTTGCTGTGTGGAAGGTCAGTGCCGGCGGTGTAGTGAATGTCAGGTGCTGGGAAAGGAGCCTGGTTTAAAAAGCCTGTGCTTGGGCTGCAGTCAGGTTCCTTGCATTTAACTGTGGCTCTGAAGTCATGCCCTGCTGTCAGGTCATAGATGTGTAAGAGCGATAGCATTAAGATTTTTGCAGAGCCGTTAAGTTTTTTGATGTCTCTAAATCTAGATGGTCACCAGGACAGAGGGTCAAATTGATGACTCTCTAATTGGTGGCAATGCCTCTGCTGAAGGTCCTGAGGGAGATGGAACAGAAGCCACGGTCATAACTGGTGTTGATATAGTGATAAACCACCACCTGCAAGAAACCAGCTTTACAAAAGAATCCTACAAGAAGTACATCAAGGATTACATGAAAGCGTAAGTGTCTGCAGGCTTTTTCTTTAAATGGGATTGCAGAAGTTTTAGGTTGCTGAGATTTTAAAAGCAGCATTGAACTTTGTTCCTGTAGTAGATGTTGGTTGTGATACAGGTGCCAAACTCGCTGTGAACTTGAATGATGTCTTAATACTTGGCAAAACTGGAGCTCTAAAGAATGGATAGTGGAATATCTGAGTTTATCTTGGCTGATGTACAGGACCTGTCATGTGCTTTGAAAGTTATTTGTAACCTTACTGTTTTCTTTTGGATTTATCTATACCAGATGGTCATGTGGAAGGGGGTGAGGTGGTGAAGAAAAGCTTCCTGAAGTTTTTGTAACTTGGCAGTTTAAATGCCCATAAATAATGTTTGAATGGAACTTTTGCTAATTCAAGGTGTAACTTCTGTTGCTTATGCTTCAGTGGGTTAGTATTAAAAGAGAAAAGACTGATGTTTGTGCTGTGAAAATGGTTTGCTATTTTTTTTGTCTGCTATTAGCTTGGAAGTAAAATGAGCTTGATACAAGTGTCAGACACTGTTCTCTTAATTGACTAGCAAAGTTACATTAAAATTTTTAGGCTTTAAGAGTGGGAGGGTGGAAAAGCAGCAAAATCAAATGGTTTGACTGCTAACAACTCTTTCTGCTATGATGTGATGATGCTCAGTGGAGTTATTAAGCTAGAACATGTTTTCAGATGTTTGTTTGTTTTTTCCCCAGAATCAAAGCCAGACTTGAGGAACACAAACCAGAGAGAGTAAAGCCTTTCATGACAGGGGCTGCAGAGCAAATCAAACACATCCTTGCGAATTTCAAAAACTACCAGGTAATGAAACTTTAGTACATACTGTCTCCCTGCAGTAGTGTGACAGTGATACAAACTGTGATTGGTTCATTGGCTGAACTAGCTTGTTGAGAATTTTGAGGACTCTGGGAGTCAGGACATGTAACTTGCCCTTCTCTGGGGATATTAGAGACTCTTGAGAGTCAGAGAAAATTTCTTGGGGTGTTTGGGGATCTCATTTCAGTGTAGATAAGTACTACATTTGTAGCAAGCACCATTTGGGAGCCATGGAGTTTTAAGACTTGAAAGATGGGTGATTTTGGCACCTGCTGTGTCTTACTCTGCTCTCCATAGCAGCATGGTAAAACTGTAGAATGGTAGAATGTTTGGGTTAGAAGGGTACTTAAAGATCATCTAATTCCAACCTGCTTGCGATGGGGAGAGGCACCTTCCCCTAGAGCAGGTTGCTTCAAGCCCTGTTCAGCCTGGCCTTGAGCACTACCAGGGATGGGGGGCAACCACAGCTTCTCTTGGCAACATGTTCTATTGCCTTGATCACCCTCACAGTGAAGAATGTCTTCCTAGTGTCTAATTAGTTCTACCTTCTTTCAGTTTAAAGCCATTCCCCCTTGTCATAAAATTGCCTTGTAAAAAGTCTTTCTCAAGCTTTCTTGTAGTCCCTCTATTTACTTGAGAGCTGCTCTAAGATCTCCCTGGAGACCTTCTCCAGGCTGAACAAGCCCAACTCAGCCTGTCTTCACAGGAGAAGTGTTACAGCCCTCTGATCATTTGTGTGGCCCTCCTCTGGACTTGCTTGAGCAGGTCCGTGTCCCTCTTGTGCTGGGAGCTCCAGATCTGAATGCAGCCCTGCAGGAAATGTTTTACAAGAGCAGAGTAGAAGGGTAGAGTCACCTCCTTTGACTGCTGTTCATGTGCCTTTTGATGAAGCCTTCATACAGAGGCTTTTTGGGCCTCAAATGCGTGTTGGGTCATGTTGAGCTTATCGACACCCTCAATCAAGTCCTTCTTAGCCTGCTCTTAATCCAGCCTCCCCCAGCCTGTATTTGTTCTTGGGGTTGCCCTGACCCAGATGCAGGATCTTACACTTGACCTTGTTGAACTTCATGAAATTCACCCTGGCCCACCTCAAGCCTGTCGAGGTACTTCTGAATGTCATCCCTTCCCGTTGGTGTGCTGAATGCTGAGGTACTTAGGTGGCACTAAAATGGATAAGCTGCAGAAAGCAAAATCCCTGCAGCTGGTGAGGGGGAGTTTTAAATTGAACTTGGAGATGTTATAGCTGTCTTGTGTAAGAAGGCACTTTCTCCTGGTAATAGCTTATTAAATGTCTCAGTAATGCGTTTCTTTGAAGTTCTTTGTAGGAGAGAACATGAATCCAGATGGTATGGTGGCTCTCCTGGATTTCCGTGAGGATGGTGTGACCCCATATATGATTTTCTTTAAGGATGGCTTAGAAATCGAGAAATGTGTAAGTACTGGGTGAATGTGCCCAACTACATGGTTAGTTCTTTCAGTGCTATCTTGTGTCCTTATTAAAGTTGAACAGTGGTTGCCAGCTTAAACTTTAAAGGATGAAGTCAGTACAGCCTAATTGGTGCTTTGTGTTACACACAGTGCCTGAGACTTCCCTCACATGCTATTCAGTTACACCAAGTGGGAAGTAGTTTCACTGCAGTGATTCATGGTGACTTCATGGCTGAGAAATGCAGGAAGAGTTGCTTTTCTGAGATGTGTGTAACTATGTGATTTGAAGACAATGGTCTCTGAAATGCACCACAACAGGGTGTTTATTGTGAAATATCTTACTTAATCGTGTTCCGTCTTCTTTTGCTTATTCTGGTGCCATTTTTTGTTATGCAAGAACTGTGTCTAAAAATTGCCCTAAATTTGGGAACACAGTAATAATCAAGTACTTCAGCTTATGCTGTCTGGAATCTCCAGCTGTTTGATCTCAGACATCTCCTGTTGTCTGCTTTATCTTTAATGACTCTTTGTTGGAATGTGGTTCAGCAAAACAGTCCTTGGATCGCAACACTTACATTTTCATTCTTATTTGGAGTGCCATGGAATTCGCTGTAGACTGGTAGTGTGGGGTCGCTACTTGCTTTGCCCAATCATTGTGGCCTCATGAAGTCTGTTTATAGCCAGCTAAATTTATCTGTAAAGCCTCCTAGAGGCTTCCTGGTATGCAAGTCATGTAAAGATGAACCAAGTCGTAGTGTGGAACACGAGCCCAACTAAAGGAATGCTTTTATTGGCCAGAACAGACACACCACCTCCTGCAGCCTGCCTGAGGAGGGATAATATCGGCCCTGTGCTCTGGACCAGGCCCAGGTCACCTGGAAGTTGCCTCCTCAAAGCAGAAACTTGTGTTCATCTCCCCTACTTGGGCAGACCTTTTGGATGTGTAGTTTGGGTATCTCCATCTCCTTCAAGATGGACTAAAAGAATAGTAGCAGGGTGTTCTAGTGGGAGGCAAAACAAAAACCCTACAACAGCTGCTTGGTACAGCTCTCGGCAGTAGGTACATTGTAAGCTTTAGTACTTGTTTAGGATATGCTCTTAATTGAAAGGAAACCTGAAACTTGATGTGTCAAGCAAAAGGGGTATGAATGAGTATCCTGTCCGGCTTGCTCAGCAGCTGGTGCCAGTTGCTGTGTATGATCGTAAGAATGATCAGCATCCTCTGATAGACCACGAGCAGTTTTCGTGTTGCTCTCTGGTTTGCACTATGATGCGAAAATAACTTCCTTGCGCTTTCTGCCTGCCAGCCTGTGGCAGCTCAGATTGAATTAGGGAATACACAAGTAAGTTACAGAAACTTACTGTTGTGACCTTGAACTAACATGTGCTACTCTTGTTTCAGTAACAAATCAGACAGTATGGTTTTGGATCACCCGTCTTCATAGCTGGCTGCTGTTTCTTCTTCATCGGCACAACACCAGGAATTGGCAATGTCTAACTGGACTGATGTCATCTTGAGCTTTATTCACTTATTTTGACCCTGATTTGGAGTGGAGGCATTGTTTTAAAGAAAAAAAAAACCAACAAACATCTGTCATGTAGATTGTCTAAAATAAAACTCATTTAAATCCATTCTAGGTGATGGCTTTTGGTCTAATGTATTTCTTAGAGTGACTTGCAGGAGAGGTTGCAGCGAGGTGTTTGTCCCATGATCTGGTACTGTCAGTAGCATAACCTGGTCCTAGCACACTGTGACTTGACAACAGACTTCATGCAGTTTCTACCTGTGATACTGGAGTGCAAGAGCAGGCTAAGGTCAATCAGGCAAAGCCCAGGAAATGTTATCATGATGGAGGTGGTCACCTTCATCTTTCATGGTTGCAGAGACTTCTCTCTGGAAGAGATACCAAATTAATAACAAAACCCAAGAATGGAATGTGTGCTGCTGAGCTGCTGTCAGACAAGGATGCTTGAGTCTGTCCTCAGCTGTAATATGACTTCAGGATCAAGGTAGGAGGATGGATGGAGCGGGAGTTTAACACCAGCACTCCCTCTGAGCCCAGGTACTGGGAACACTGTGGGGAGAGGGTTTTCCAAAGCAGGCTGGCTGTGGTACTGGCTGTTGTGTATCTGACAGCTGCTCAGGAGCAGATTAATGGCAATTCCCAACTTGCAGGATTTTGGGGTGTTCTGTACTTCCTAGTGAGAGAAATGTTGGAATGGCCTGGCCCTATCTTAAGCTTATACACAGCAGGTGTGTCTGGGCTTGAGACTTAGCTGAGTGTTGGTAACCTGGTGTTCCTGCTGTGTTCCCTGTTAGGAAGTGCATCTGTGTGACAGACCTGGAAGCAAACAGCAGTTGCTTCTCTGGTTCTAGCTGAGATGCAATAGTAACAGGTTCCTTGCGCTTTCTGCCTGTCTGACCTTGTGGCAGCCTGGATTGAATAAAGGAACACAGACACATTTGCAGAGCCCCAGATTGGGCTGGAGGAGGTTATGTTGCTGCTGACAACACAACCGTGTGTGCCCTTGGCAAGGGATGTTGCCTTGAGCTCCAAATCATCCATGATTTTCTGCTGTGGTGAAGGCAGAGGTACAAGATGTTAAGGTGCCAAAAGGGGAGGGCATGACCTGGTTACCACCTGCTCATCTGTGAGTCCTTAGGGCTCCACTGCAGAGTTTTGGCATCTTGCTGCCTTGTGTCAGGTTTGGCTGGAGCTAAGTTTCTGCAGGGGGTGAGATAGATGCAGCAGCAGGCTGGGAGGAGTGAGATACTGCCTGTGGAGGAGGGAGGGGAGCGTGGCCTAGTTATCTCAGGTTCCTCTCTAGTTTACATGCTCCCTATTTTAGTTGTGTGGGAACTTCATTTACATACCTTTCACTTTCCCAGAAAGGGGGCTTGGACCAGCTGCACTTTTGGCTGAGGGACAGTAATGGTGTCATCCGAGCAATGTAAAATGATGCTCCTCTGCCTTCCCCCTATGGAGTTGAAAGGCAGGTTCACAGCCTAAATAAAATCACTGAGCCAACTCTCTTTCCTTGCAGAGGGTTTTTAGTAGGGCCAGGTCAGGATGTTCTTGTACCTTTTGTTAAAAGCTGTGAGCCTTGAAGAGGAGAGCAAGTACTTGCTTAGTTTGAGACTTCTGCTTCTCAGTGGAGTAAAGTTAGTGTGAGCAGGGCGGTGCTTGCATGGCCACGCAGCCTCTGGTCTTGCTATGCAACCCCTAATACCCCTGGCTCCCATTTCCAGTGAGTTAAAACATTCAAAACCGAGGGGAGCTGGCATGTGGGAGTGGAAAGGGCTTTTGCCCTGGCTTGACTGGTGAGGCTGGGATCCCCAGGGAACAAGCCTGAAGCAAATTGGTGTGTTACAGCTGCATACGAATGAGGAGGTGCTTTGAAAAGCAGGTGGTTTAAAAGCATGCTGAGCACAGCCTTGCTGTTGGGTTGAATGGCCTAGGGGGAATTGTGAGCCATCCTCACTTCCCCCAGCTAATTGGGATGTTGAACTGGTGTGTACAAACAGGCCTAGCCAATAGGTCACGGCCTCATAGGCTTTTCTAACAGGGTGGAGCGTATGATGGGAAGTCTACCTTCCCTCCTGTTGTAGGAAGGTCAGTTCAGAGGCTCTTGAGATGCAGGCGGTGGTTTTGTTCATCCCTCCAGTGAGCTGCAGGAGAAGTGGCTTTGCTGCTGGCTGTGCTTCCCAGCAGTGCACTGCTGCCTTCAGTTTCCTAGGGAAATGGACAAGTGTCACTGCTCTGGTGCCAAGCCAGCAGGGAGGAGAGGTTAAACTACCCTTGATGACAGAGACAGACCATGGGGGTGAGCAGCAGTGGTCTGGGCTGTGCTGCTGTGGCAGCTGCCCACAGTCAAGGCAGGGTGAGGGAACGCTGAGATCCCATGCCTTGTGGGAGTTGCTGTGTGAAGTGGGAGGCCTGTGGCTGGAAAATGCACTTGTCAACAGTCTGTGCTGCAGCTCTGAGGTGGAAACGAAGCTGGCGTGTTCCCTTGCAACCCAATTCCCCTTCTGCTGCCTCTTCATTTCATGCAGCTGTTTTCTGGGGACTGAAAAGCTAAAGTGATTGGAGAAGGCAAAGCTTCATACTGCTGTAATGCTATGGCTTTGGAGTTACTGAATTGATGCAAATACTGCTTCATAAGAAATTACCCTGGTGCTGTTTAAGCTCAGCCTGAACTGAAGGACTTCATCCCTGGCAGTGTTCAAGGCCAGGCTGGACAGTGCCTTGAGCAACCTGGTCTAGTGGAAGGTGTCCCTGCCCATGGCAGGGAGTTGGAACTGGATGGGCTTTAAGGTCCCTTGCAACCCAAACCAGTCTCTGGTTTTATGACAGCTTTAAAACCAGGTGAGTGGCAGTTCTGGAGCCTTTTGCAGCCCTCAGCTTTGGCACAAGGAAGGAGAACCTGTAGAGGGAAGGTCCTACATGAATAGATGTAGGGAAGGGGCTTGCTGCTGCTGGCTAGGAGCAGGTGAGGTGCCTCCACCTTAGGCTGTGCTTTCCCAGATGCAGCTGCTGCTGTGAACTGGGATGTTTCACCCTGCACCAGCCAGCAAGTACATCTCTGTGTTCCTCTGGCCTGCAGCAGGAGAACAGCATTTAAACACAGTGTTCATTTAGCTCAGAGATAAATGTCTTGATAGGAACTAAAAAACCTTGCCAAGCCTGGAAGTCTGCCATAAACCACCCAAAATCCATTGCTAGGAGCACAGTTGTGCTGGTTTGTGGCCCCTGCACCTTGGCTGCCTTTTGGTTGTAGCTGCAGCTGGAAGCTGTTAAGGAAAGATCACAGCCAAGTGGCTGTGGCCAGGGCTGGGGGCCAGCAAATGCTGGTGACCTGGAAGTGTCGTATACAGGAGCAGGAGGATGTTGTTGAGAGTGTGCATAGCTGATGTGTGTTTCAAGCCATCAGAGCTGCATTCATCACCTTCTACTTCTGGCAGAAAGGAAAAGCAACCCAAGAGCCCTTTTTAGACTATTTTCCTGCTGTACCAACCTCACTGATGAGGCAGTGGCTGAATGTGGTGAGAAAAATGCTGAGCAGTAGTTTCTCTGCAGCCTCCTGCTCTCCAGGGAGCCAAGAGCTGGGATTCACTTCCTGGTCTGCTACTACCACCACCAGCAGCAGCACAAAGCAGCAGAGCTGGCATTTCAGAGCGCAGCCCCTTTCCTCCCATCCTCAGCAAGGTGTGTGCATGCTGGCAGCCCTGCCAAAGCAATACTGCTGCTGGGGTTTTATAGGGAATGTCCAAACACTCATATGTCCAGAAAGGATTTAAGGATTGACTTCCCAAATTCGCTGTAATAGAGTAGTTGAGAAAAGGCCATGTAAAGCTGGATGTTCCCTCCCTGCTCACTGGATGCTTAGCAGGCAAAACACTGCTGTTGCTACTGGAATAGGCTAGTTTAGGGGCTGAGGCTCACCTCGTTTTCTTACAGCAGTGTCTGCACCTGAGCTGGGCACCTTTGGCCACTCCAGTTGAGTCAGGGTTTGATGATTCTTATCCTCCTGCAGCCATATGGTCAAGCTGCCCACAAAAAGGCATTTAAGGGGGTCAGTGCAGCCCTGTACCCATTGGCTTGGGCTGCCCTGGCTCAGCAGCCACCTGGCAGCACATCCAGTTCATCTGTTGTGGTGGGGCTTAGAGTCTGCAGACCCCCATAAACCCACCTGAGTATTAAGCTGAACGGGCAAGTTGCAGCTGCCCATGAGGAGGAGGGGTTTGTGTTCATGGCCGCCTTGGTTACTGCAGTCTTTGGGAAGGACACACAGGAGGGAGATGTGGCTGGTGGACGCTGCATGGACACAGCCCTTGCTGCTTGCAGCCTCTCCCATTGCTGAACTATATATAGTCTCTTCCTATAGCTAGCCTCTTCCAGGCTTGGCTGGTTGGCAATGGGAAGCTTTTCAGGAATCCATGCTGGCTTTTACGTGAGCCTCTCTGGAGGAACTTAGATGTGTGAAGCCCAGGCTGGGTCAGTCTCATTTCTCGCCCCCAGTGAACTGGTGGAAGCAGTTGGATGGGTGCAGACATAGGCCCAGGAGGCTGAGGATGGATCCTCCATCACTTCCTTTGTTGTTTTGAATCAGGCCTTTGTCCTTGCCTGTTGCTCTTGCGCTTGGTACTTGGTTACCTGTCTTGGAGCTGCTGGAAGCTTCCCCTGCCTCCTGCAGGTGCTCATGTCCCTGTAGAAATCCCACTCTCATGAATGAACTCCAGAGGTAAAACTAATTAGTGGGGTAGAGAGGAAAAGGTGCAGTCATTCTCTTCCTTTCAAGATTGAAAACCAACTACAGCAGCTTCTCCCTTCACCTATTTATTTGCCTGTAGTTGCAGACTCAGAAGCCCAGACCCCCTGCCTGATGGTGTAACACCATCAGGAGCAGAAAGCCCCTCTCAGATGGCTGCACTTCAATTCTTTGTTCCAATGCAGTGAACTCAAAAAGGTTTTGAGTTTGATGAGAGCTGAAAGTGGAAGAGTTTGACCTCCTTGAGCCAGACAAGAGGTGTGAACCTTAAGACACTTGCTGCAGCACTGGGTGCTGAGCTCTTCTGCAGAGAGCCTTTTTTGATCCTTCCTATTTCAGTTGTCATCCCTGTGGGAATAGCTAAACACTCCCTGAGAAGGCCGGCCCTGCAGCCTGGTACCCGCACTTGGTCTGAGTTAGGAGAGCCAAGAAAGTGCTCCAGTCCTGCCGCTGATGTGAGGAATGGGGCGGGTTGTACCCAACCACAGCTCTTGGAAGCAGAGCCACCATCCAGGTGAGCCCAGAGCAACAGCCCAGCTCTGGTACTGTGTTAGTGGGAAGAATGATTTGTCAGGAGTCAGTAAACACAGCCAGTAATGAAAATGCCATCTCGGAACAGGGACATGAGGATGTGGGTGGGCTCAGCTGACACACGCAGGAGGTACCTTCAGTTGGAGCCAACTCCAAGCAGCTGATGAAGACAATGCATAGCTGAGTCAAAGCATGGATGGCTTTTAGGGAGCATCCATTGGGATCATGGCAGCTAGCAATGTCTTGACGGGGGCAGCTGCATCACGGTTGCCTCACATCAGCTCATGTCCATGCCAGTACCACCTGGGCTTACATAGTATGAAGTTTCTCATGACTCAAATGGGCATTTGGGAGAATCACAGAATCACCAAGGTTGGAAAAGAGCTTTAAGATCAAGTCCAACCATCACCCCAGCACTGCCAAGTCCACCACCAAACCATGTCACTGAAGGCCTCATCTACACGGTTTGTGAACGTTTCCAGGGACCGTGACTCCACCACTGCCCTGGGCAGCCTGTTCCAATGCCTGAGCACCCTTTCAGTGAAGAAATT
>JBCJKH010018679.1:4044-14651 GCA_039877255.1 Loriculus beryllinus | reverse complement strand
GATGGTCACTGAGGTTCACCTGGCCTTGCAGTACCATTGATACAGTCAGAGACACCAAAAAGGTAGCTTCAAGTTAAGATGTTTGCAGGCAGAAGGAAACTCCCTGGAGCTTAGGAGTCCTTACCCGTGTCACTTCTGACAAAATCTTGAAAATAGCCCACACATTATGGGGTGAGAATGGGCTGAAGGAGGAAGAGAATATTGCATTTCATTCAGAGGAGGTTTGCTTGTTTGTTTTCTCCATCCGCCTGTCTCACACTACATTGTACATAGTGGTACTGAAGTCTTTAGTGTCATCCAATAATCAAGAGAGTTTGGGAACAAATTTGTATAAACAAAGAAACTTTTTCTCAGTTATAATCCCTAAGCCTGGATAATGCCGCTACATTTTTGAGACGCTGAGACCAACACTGTAACTGAGCCCATTCCAAGGCCTATCAGCTTTCATTAACACAGCCATTCATCCCTGCTTTAATTTCTCTTCTTAAACCAATCAAACTATGAATCAAAGAAAATGTCTGTGTCCATATGGCTTAAGTTTTACCAAAGTCTGATATTTAACTCAGGGCCTGATTCACAAAAACCTCTGCCCACCAACGAGATTTGTGTATTAATTTCCAAGTAAGACACCTTTCTTTAAAAAAACATAGTCCATACTGAAATTTAACACTGCGTATAGAAAAAAGCATGTCAACACTCAGTTCAGGGGCTTAATGAATCAAACCAGAGTGATTCAGGCCTTATTAGCCCCATTTGTGTGTCATTTCATCTTATACAATCATTTTCACCACCCATTTAATTTAAGAATAATCTTTGTGTCACAGCTATTTTTTTAACACTTAGGAATCAGGTGGACTGCCATTGAGGACACTTTCTGATGCAATGTTTCCTTCTTTAATGAATTGTCAAGACGCTTTCCAGTTTTTCTGAAAGCAGCTCATAAAAGGAGTTTTTTTTGAAAGAAGTAGGTTTTTGCCCTTTGTGGATCTTGCAGAGGGTTTGGCCTCCTGTTTAGTTGAACAGTGGATGTGTTGGACAAGGAAATTCCAACCTGTCAGTTGGCTAGAGATATGGGAAGTAGCAGTTTCCTCTTGTTGACCCTGTGCCTTCAAGGTTTCCAGTCATGGGGTTGGATTGACCATTTGTCAGTAGAGGGATTTTTAAATGACAGTAAAGTCTTATCTGCTCTGCAATGCTCTCAAGGCATCTAAAATACCAAGTTTTATATTGCCAACAGGCAGAAAGCTAGGTGATCTGTAGCAACGCAGAAGGAGAGGTGCCATCACCAGCCCCCCTGCCTTTCAGGTAAGTCCTGCAGTCCTGTAAACCAGCACTAGTGTTGCTAAAGATACACCAGGTTGTACAGAGAACATCAGTTCCTTGCATCCCTTCGTGACCCACTTAGCAATCAGCCTTTGAAGTGGTGTTTGCTGTCAACATGAGTAGCTAAGAGACAGATCCAATCCATTTCCTCACTAAGAGTAAATCCTAACTCCTCAAGTAGCCTTATTAGATGGAGAGGTAAGGAAGTGTGGGAAACCTTTGGCTGTACAATAACCTGAGCTTGTGAGACTCCACGGCTCAAATAATTACAAGGTAACAAGTCCATTGCAAGCGTTGTATACATACATGAGCTGATACATATGCCTATGTACCTACATATATAGAACATATAGACATATGTGGCACTTACTAAGACTCACAGATTAGATGGAATGATAAATATCAAGCAGGAATTTTTGCAAATGGACATCAAACGTATCCTGCACCAGCAGTGAGATTAAGAAAGAGGCAGAATAAGTCATGATCTGCTATGAAACATCTCTCCTCCTCAGTCTGATGTCATCTTAAAATGCATCATGACAACCGTATGCAGAGCTGCAGTTGTCTCTACATCCAGTGAGCCAACCTCAAGTTCTCACAAGCAACACAAAACTCTTCACTGGACCCTAACAGCTGTCTGGCTCCATCCCAAGGCTGAGTCCCTATCTCACAATGGGATTTACCTCCTTCCCAGAGGCCTTATGCCCAGGATCTCTGTTGCTACCCCTCCATTCCCTCCCACAGGTACCTGCCACTGATGTCCTGAAAAGATGAGAGAAACTGTAGTTAGGTAATGCCATGTAGACAGCTGAGGTATGACCATGAGGAGATACAGGCTGGTGCAGATGGCATTCGTTTCAGCTGCCATGCACTGGAAAGGCAGATTTTGGAGCTGCCTGATGTGTGAAGTTACTTTTCTGTCTCCTGGCACACTGCTATGTGCTAGCAGGAGAGTTTTCATAGGCATCTGGAGAGACTCGTGACTTTTTGCTATCTCTCTTAATACCACTGGAGGTTTTATGCTCCCTTCAAGTAGACAACACCTCCACTTCCCTCCATTGCAACTGGCAACATTGCAGCACTTGATAGACTTGCAAAACCACATATAACTCAAGTTAATATCATCCCTAGAGAATATGGGACTTGCTTGTAACAGGTGTTATATAGCTTTTGAAGTTCCTGAAATTGCCCAGAAGTTAAGCGAAATTTGAACAGAATGAGTTCAAATACTTTTGGTGGGGGACGGAAAAGAAAGATACTGAAACCAGTGTCATGCAGTCAACACTGAAGCATTTATATTTCAGTATTTGAAACTTCATGTTACTTGGTCATGGTCAAATTTTTCAGTCTTAGAAGCTAGGCAAAATGCTTTAATGTGTCCCTAGTGTAATTAATCATTTTCTTTGGAAGCCAAAACCACACAGCTATCTCCTGAAATCAGGTGAATGCGTGTGTCCAGTGCTTACAGACTCTAATAAGCTCCTGTAGTTGTAAGAGACACAGTACCTTCTGCTCAATCATTGTTGTTTTAAATCAGTTTGCAAAAATACCTCAGGTGAACCCCGTGGCCCTCAGAAGAACATAAGCAGGACTCAGATCTGAATTTTAAAGGTAAATACACAGCCTGGTGCTGCAGATGAAGTTAGCAGAAAACAGGTATTAAACACTGAATTCTCTCTTATCAAGGGATGCAATGGTGGTTCATCTAAATGAGACTTGTAGCAGCCTTTGCATAGAAACATGTTTCCTATAGCAGACAGGAGAAAGGATTTACATTCTATGTTGATGAAGTCTAGGTAAAGAAAACCATCACCAGTAGACCACAAATATAATAATGAACGAGACAAAACCTACTTTGAAGAGAAAATTGTTGTAACTATATAAGGAGATACAGGTGGGCATTATAGCTGCTTCCAGTAACTGCAAGTAAATGGAAACTGCAAAACATGCCTTCATCATTTGATGAACAGCTTTCTTGGCAAAGACCAGATATGTGCTCTCTATACCAAAGGACTGCCCAGCACACGTTTCCCAAAGTCCATTCATGAGGATGAACCCTCAATCAGTGCCCCAGTATGCACCAGGCACTTAGAACATGCCTTGTGTAGGTAGGACAGAAAGAATTTTGCAATTTCATGATGGCATTAAACATCTCACCACGCTCCCCAGGATGGAGCAGGATTTTATGATGACCCAAGAACAGACGCCATTTGGCCAAAGTGCAAAACTCTCAAAGACAAATTCACCCTCCATTCCTGACCTTCACTTAGCCTTGGGTAGGCCAACAAGCAAAATTCATGAAGCTTCAGGCTGTGTTTATCTGCAATCAGATGGAAGGTTGACAAGAAGAATAAAGGGAGCCTAGCCAAGCTTTTTAATACCTAATGCTGTTAGTACAAAACCTTGCCATTTAAAACTTTCAGTTGAAAGTCTATCCTAAGCTTCTGGAATACTCTTTCATTTTTCCTAATAAAACTTCTCATTCTTGTGTTCAGGACTGCGCAGAAACTTAAGTGCCTGGAGCATGTTAGTATGCACAAACTCCCTCATAATTCTCTGTCTCCTGCAGCTCCCTTCCTTAACAAGTCTTAGAGAAGAAAAGTTTCTTGAACTTTTTCAGCATTCCTGTTACAGCACCTGGCCAAGCCAGCCTGATCGCAGAGAAAGAAAGTGACAGTGCTCAGTGCCTCATCTCCTTTCCTCTCTCTGCATGGTATAACCAGCCTGGATAGCGCTGGAAGCCACCAGTCTGGTGTGAATCAGTCTGATATGAACCTTTACTGATCATGTTCATCCAGCACCTACTCAGTTTGATCTGCATACCAAGCCACATGAAAGCTGTGAGGCAGAAAGTGCATTTCAAAAATGTGAATTTCCTTTTAGATAAGCGTGTTTTACTCGGAGCAAGCTGAATTCTAACTTCTCTCCCAGATTTTGCATTTAAAAATTGCTCTTGAAAGTTAAGCAGCTAAGCATCCAAATCTATGGGGAAAGTTCCAGCGTCAGTCTGTAAGGCAGGAGCTCTCCTCTATCCATGCCCTTTCCTTTCTGCTTCAGTTTTTGGCTAGTCTTCAGTTTATTTTTTATTGTTTTAGTCAGGACAGCTTTGGGTGCCTTCAGATGCCCACTGGATTGTCCATCAGTTAATATAATTATAGATCCACCCCTAAAATTACCAGAAACAGAACTTTATTTTCACTGATGTCACTTGTTGCTACTTGGCTGGACGTCTTTAATTGATGTTAGTTACATCAAAAATGAAAATGGGCATTAGGAGATGCCCACCCAGTTGTCAGTGCACAGAGCTATATCTTACTCATCTGAAATGACTGCTGCCTTTGGTTGAATTTCCTATATATAGGACATGATGATGCATGGGACTATGTCAGGGCTTTCTTCATTACTGTAATTGGGGTCTACAGCAGGAGGAGACTTGTTTTCCTTGTGTTTTCTGTGATGTTCCTGCATAATACTTCAAGGGCAAAGGAGAAAAGCTGCATCTATCAAAAACTATGGAAAGAGTGAATGGTGTTAGGGAATGAAGCAGGATGAAAACTTAGGGAGGAAAATCAGGCTAGAGCAACAGCCACACTGCACTGAGCCAAGACCAAGATGGGAAAATGAAAAAAAGCTGGGACAAACAGAGCAAGGAGCTCAGGATGAGAAATTAGCAGAGTGCTGGGAGAGATTGACAAGAAAAGATGTGCCAACAGTAACTGTGCATTACATTTATAGATGTATGCTTAAATATAAATATAAGCATTTGGGGAAAAAAAAGTCCAGGTCCCAGACATTTCAAACTGACCACCTGAAAGAAGTCTACCTGCAGCTCCTCCTTGCCTCCACTCCTCATCTGCAAGACAGCAACAGCACCGTCACTGTCACCACCCTCACTGGAGAGCCATGAAAACAAACAAAGCAAGGTTTCTGAAGCACTTCAAAAACACAGAGATGGACAATACAGCAAAACCTCAAGAAACTTAAAAACTTTTGCCTGCCGAGCTGAGTTTGAATAGTTTGCAGAGACCACACACAGAATAAGGCAAAAACAAAGTGCTGAATAGTTGCCTGTTAAGTAAGCATTGCCCCTTCCATGTACAGAATAAGGCCACAGCTCCGTGGGAAAAATATTATGCAACACTATGGCTAGAGCTTGCTATGCAGGGGGTAAATTAAGGGCTGCATAGAAAACTTGAACGCTATCGATACATCTCTTCTGAGTGCTTGTCCACGTAATAATTCCCTTTGAAAGCATCTTTTAGTGTAATAGATATAAGAGAGGGAAACAGATTTATGCAGAGCCACATGAAGGTCTGGAAAGAAATGAAATATTTTTTCTGTGCTTTTAGGTGGTCTCTCAGATGAGTGCCCCTTGCATGGATTTCTCTGATTTCAGACCCTTCCCGTGAACTTTCCTAAAGGAAAAAGAAACCCAACAACAGCCGCACATAAATTCCTAGGAGACAAAAAAAAGCACTGATTTTCTAACTTCTTTCATTTTGTGTTTGCTACACCCCCAGAATCAATGGTTAGTAAATGTCTTTTTTGATAATGTTTGCATGAAAGGTGAAAAAAGCTGTTTGGGGGCACTTTTTGTTGATTCACCAGATTCATTTCTGAAGAGCTTGTCTCAAAATTTCTACCTGAGTTCAGGTTTATAATTATGTGCTCTCAGATCCTGAGGCATCCCAGCGAAAAATCCCAAAGAGAAAGCCCAAAATATTTAGGATCTGTGTCTATATCTCTGTATTCATTAATGTCTATATATCTTTATATAAAAGCACAGGTGTGTGTACTGTGTATATAACTACATTTATATTTAGAAGTATTTGTATATCTGTATATACACACATATTCATATACATACATATATAGAAGTGTATAAGTATATATATACACTTATATATATATATGGATATAACAAGTGATATATCAAAAGCTGGAGAACAAAATATTGCCCACCCAGTGCAATGCAGACCCAGCCTTAGTGTCAAGGGAAATAGCAGGGAAAGGGAAACCCGTTGAGCGCTGAAGTTGCTGCAGCCTTGCCCTGTCCCATCACCGGTGGGGGATGCCTTGGCCACTGCTGGCGTTCCCAGGGGACCCAATGTAGCTGGTGGTGGGAACAGCAGGAAAGGAGCAGGACCAGGACTGTGATGGGGATGGAGGAGGCTATGACATGTGCCCTGCTGGCAGGGTCCCCAGGGATGCTGCAAGTATCCCCTGCTGCAACTGAACCTTCCCAGGGAAGAGGGAGCCGGGGGAGAGGAGGAGAGGCTTGGATCCCTGATTAAATTTCATACATCCCTCCACTGCTTCTCAGGTTGCTTTCAGAATCAGAAAATCCAAGAAATATATTCACAGATGTTCCCTTGTTTATTTGTTGACTCTGTGTAATTTGTTTGCCCTAATTTGTTTTTGTCTGTCATGGGACTTCCCTTTTTAATTTCCCTTTCTCTGTTTACCACTCTTTGTGGAGCAGCGGTCTGTTAAGCTGTGAGAGGCACATGCCAAATTAAAAAAATAAAAAAAAAAAAAAGAAGGGAAAAAAAAGGAAGGCACTGCAGATTGTTTTAAGCATTGGCTGCCCCTTTGGGCCTGAAGGCCTTGCTTGCAGCCTGCACCTGCTCCTCCTCTTGAGACACAGGGCTCCTGATCTTTATCCCTTGCCTTTAAGCTGCCTGATTCCTATTATCCAAACTCAAACAGCGTTCTCTACATTCACGCCTCCAGCACTTGGCATGAAATTAATAAGCCTGGCTGATATATTTCCCTGGAAGCCTGCCACTCTTTAACAGTGGTGTTAGATTAAAAATTTTGGCATGGTTAATGAACAGGGAAAAGCTGAAGCCAAAAGTTTCATGCAGCAATGCAAAGATTTGGGGGTTATGAAAAGAATACCAACTTTGTTCGCATTTTCTGAATGCCGTCCTAATTACCGGGTTAGATAACAGACACAACAAAACAGTCATAGCTAGAAGAAAGGACAAGTTCTCATCCTTTCCTTGCATTTGATTTTATCTGTAGCCTTTTCAATCACATCCCATTCTACTGTATTGTGTAACCTGAAATGCGGTGGTGCACAGTTGGGTTCAAAACGCAGGTCACACAATTAGCAACAAAAAGGGGGCCCAAACCCACATATTGCCTTGTCCCTCCCCACCCCTCAGGGCCTGGGAGCAGTGCAGTCCTCCTTCAGCCTCTTATGGAGCCTGGGAACAGCCTCTTCCCCAGAAAGCAAAGTCCAATGCGGATTGCAGGCAGTGACCGCAATCCCAAGTCATTCTGGCATTTGGGCATTTCAGATCTTCATCCATCTCTGGTTTTAACAAGTTGCATTTATAGAATGCTGTCAGCGTGATTAGGGTTTTTTCCTAGAGATAATATAAAGGAACTCCATGTGCTTAAGCATGTACACATGTGAGAGTCATAAATGTATATGCATATAAGTAACTGGGCAACTGTACATATGTATATATGCACAATGTAAGAAATGTTATCTGAGTCTTTCAGGTGCAAGCCTTTTACCTAGATTTATGTAACACACAGCATACATTGACTGGTTTTCTGTTCTTCCATTTTGCAAATGTTTTCTTTGGAAAGGAATGATCTTGAAGATTCCTCACAATAGCCACTTTCTGCCTCCTGGTTACTACAGCATGACTATGCTGTTACTACCAAAGCTATAAAAATGCTCTGAAACATACTGTCTGCCAAACTGAAAGAAATGGAAAAGAAGCTGATGCTAAAGCATCCTTAGCTTGTCACCTGTGGGTCTGATTTAGCATTAGGAAGAACACAAGACCTACCTTTTTCCCCAGCTGCCATAGTTTCCATAGCTGCAAAGTTTTGTTGCCTTACTAACAGCAGAAATGCTCTTCCCTTTTGTTTCCTGTAGACTCTGGGCTGTGTTCCTGAAAATCCCCCAAAGTACCTCACCAAGCAGTTCAACTCTATACAAAGGGCCAACCCCTACTGCAAAGAGGCCCACTCCTGGGAGATCTCCAGCAGTCATTTTGCTCCTGAAAGTTGTGCAACAGTGTCAAACACAACAGAAAACAATAAATTCTCCAGCTCAGTGCTCTGGGAAAACTTCAAGTGAAAGGGCCTTACTATTGTGCCACCTGCTTTTCTTCCCCTGCCCTTTTTAACCTCTGCTACAAGCATAGATTTACTATGCCTTGGCCAAAGGCATTTACCATCTCCTGGCTCTTCTGCTGCTCCCAACTTCCTTATTTCATTACCTCCTCCCTCCTGGGATGCACTTTTTTTCTCCCTGTAAAGGTAGCCTTTGGAGCTGTGTTTTCCTGGTATTTGCATGTAGACTCCCTTCATTAAAATTTCCTTTTCCATACTCTGTAATGATTTCCAGATGAGTAAAAGGAACATCTCTTAGACATTAAAAAGTCCTGGCTGTTCTGCTACCACTGAGATGGCCAAACTCCATTCCCTTTGGAGAAGAGGCCTGTCCTCAGTATTACTTTTCTAAACTGAACTGTGTTCCTCCCTTGAATTAGCAACATGAGGCACACTTGCCGGGCTGTTAGCTCTTCACCCAGCACGCTGTCTGGTTTTGCTCAGAAAGTGCTGGTATCACACAGCAGCTAATGCATTAATGGCTAGCTTATACTACCACGTCAACTGCAGTCTCGGCTGATACTGTAGAAAAGTGTGAAACGATAAGGAAATTGCTAGTGTGAGTGATAGGGCATGGCTCTGTGTGCAGCTCCTACCTTTCACAGCTGCTCTTTACACATGCATGCCCTTGGACAGCTTCCCAGGCTGTCTCACTCCAAAGGTCTCCCATAACGCTTCTCCTCTCCATCTAGGGTCAAGTCATCTTCTCCTGTGCTAGCACCAACAGCTGGAGGCCAATGACATATGAAGTGCATGCCGAACATAATAAGAGTTTACAATGCTAATAACTTAAGCAGGCAGCATTTGACCGAGCCATACGTGTGACATGGCAAAAAAAGTCATATGGAAGCACAACTTGTCAGATTTCACATATTAACATACAGATGAAAGAGGGCATCTGCAAAACATGACCTTCCCTAAGCTGTCCTGCCTGACCTACTGTGGAGCTATTCCAGGAGTCAGGAGGGACAGGCACATGGGGAGCTTTTGTTCCTGAACTCTGAAACTTTGCTGAGAATCTAGAAACCATTTTCTTCATGTGTATGCCTAAAGGGAAGCAGTTCATAGTTTTCATTTTATGAGCAACAATTTCAAGGAAAATTACTATTTAGCCATCGAATAGCTAATTTCCCACTTGAAGAAAGCAGGTTGGAAGGAAAGGTTTTGACTAGGCCCAGCCACCAAGCATCAGTTTTTTCATTCTACAATCCTACTTTATGAGTCCTTTGTGATCACTGAGCTCAACTCTTCCAGCCTATGTAACAGCACCAACCACAGTGAGTTCCTCTGTACAGTCAGAGCAGGCTATGCAGAAATGGTATACATTACATTGTAAGACAAGGTAGACCCAGCCATATGCTCCAAATTGGCAAAGTTACGATGTTTTCAATGTCCAGAATGCTTCTAGTTTTTAATTGTTGTTACAGATTAGTTGTTACAGATCAGTTTATCATAAATTAAGCAGAATCAAAAGTAATTGATTACGAACTCACTGTGTATTAATCAAAATTGTCTGCTACTACTAGAACTAGCAAATAGTCTATATTATTACTGCATGAAAAGCAGAGGACTGGTTTAAATAAGTGGTAAGGCACCATTTAGTATTATGTAGCTCTTACTGTTCTGGTCTTTCTATTCCATGTAAGAATGGCAAAGTCAAAGAAGATGTAGAGCACAATGACACTGCATCAAATGTTGCTGCTAGAAACAATAATACAGAAATTATTTGTTTATGTTACATTTTGAAAAGAATGTGACAGAAATGCTAAATATCTCTCTACATAGTCTCACTACATAAGCTGTTTCTAGCGTCTGAGTCAGCCATACTACGTGATACTGCAAACTCTTCAGATTACATGAAGTTTGAGAAGTGCGGATAAACACGAATGTTATAATTGCCAAAATAAAAGAGTGTTAAGACAGGGAGAATACAGCTTAAAGCCTAGCTTAAGAGACTGGATCCATTCTCTTTCTGAAACAGATTCAGCTGAGCACATTTAGGAATCTCCCTATAAATCATCTGTAGTAGTGTTTATTTCCTCCACTTCAGGTAGGCAGCCTGATGACTTCATGCCTTGGAACACCCCTCTCTTCATTAATAACCCCTCCACTTATATTTTAGCTGACTAGAATGCCTCTCCTAATCC
>JBCJKH010018678.1:0-13903 GCA_039877255.1 Loriculus beryllinus | reverse complement strand
TCTTCTCTTCTCTTCTCTTCTCTTCTCTTCTCTTCTCTTCTCTTCTCTTCTCTTCTCTTCTCTTCTCTTCTCTTTTCACGTCTAAGATTGCCACAGAAACCTGCAGTAAGAGACTTAAGTGAGGGCTTTCCTCTGAGAAGCCGTGTGTGACCAAAAGTAATACTGAAAACAGCAATAAAAATGAAGAAAAGTACTTACTTTGGTCCACATTTGTTACATGGTGCTTCTCTGTTATCAACGGTCACACTGCTAAACTTTCCTAAGCTATGTATCTATTTGCATCTAGAAACACTGCAGCTCCCCAGGCTCCTGGTGCATACATGCAACTGCCATTTCTGGAATTACCATTTTCAGGATCTGTGAAGGCATTCTGGCACAGCTTCATCTCTCAAAGTCTAAGTACAGGGAACCGCAAGTTTTTTTCAAGGATTCAAACAGCAAAAGCTAGCTGAAATAGGAAGGATTTAAAGATCTCCAGCAGTTAAAAATAAGCAAAAAACTTTAGAAGTGCCAACAGGGCTAAATATTTTAAGATGACAAAACACACGTAGAGCATCTTAAATAGTCCGGAAAACTACACTGAATTCGGAACAGCAATGTAATAAAATACATGTCCCTTTTAACAATGTTTCCGTGGATGAACAAGTGGATAGCTTATGAAACATCACACAAATCTCATGATCTTTCAAGTGGTCAGTCTCTTCTAGTAGCATCTGCAGTATCACAACCTGACTGAGGTCAGGTCCCCAGGGGCACGCCCCTCCTTGCTCTTTCCTCAGTGAAGCATCTACCATCTAATACCAAATTAAAAGATAAAGTGAATGCTTTCTCAGTGGCATTAGTGAAAAGGAAAAATATTTGCTCGGCCATGGGTCTTGAAAAATCAAACTGGATCAGTCCTACAAAGCCAAGACCCCTCCCTCAGGAGCAGGGTAAGAGACACGCAGTGGTAAAGCCTGTTCTTGTTGCAAGCAGTACGAGTTAGATCTATGGCATTGGAGACTACCCCCAAGACCGTGACACTGAGGAGGAATAAAGCTCTAGAGCACAGCACCAGAGCAGTAACATTTGGTATCACCTTCCCCCACAGAATTCCTTATGCAAGGTCCAAGACAAAGCTTGGCCTTGAACATATTAATTTTTTCAACAAGGTTTTATCATCCTGATTTTCCAAATTCTGCTTTTTTTTTTTCTTTTCAATTGTGGTTTTCTCTGTCAAGGTTTGAATGGAGCAAAAACCAAGACATTTATTTTCTGTTACTTAGGAGAGAACTATGTCTTTAAATGTGCTTTCATTTAATTCTAATACAAAACACTACTAGAAAAATTACCTAGCTTAGTATTGGGAAGGTGCTGCATCAGATAGCAAAATGTTAGTAAATCCACACAATAGAAAGAGTGGGATGAATCTCATCAGTTCCCAGTTCCCAGGGGCAGAATGTCAAGTGGAAACAAGCCAGCAAACATCAAAGCACATTTAGGGTGATGAGGTTTTAGTTAAAGGATGTTGAGGCTCTGTGATGATGTGCCCTGAAAAAGTTTGTGCAGCCACTCAGAAGATACCTGAAAAAGATACCTAGCAAGCAGGGACTAGCAGAGGCTTTGGGGCACTAAAGTAAATTTCCTTTAAATGATCATGTGAGAATCAGAAGACTATCCTGTGACTTGTAACTGCATCACCCATCACTGAAAAACAGTGAAAAATAATTCAGAGCAACAAAGATCTGACTGAATCTGTATGTTTGAAAGTAATTGCTCACATGTCAGAGGGGACACACGCAGAGGATAGGCTTGGAATAGCAGAGGTGAAAAACCAAAACTGCAAATCGCTTTTTAGCTCCTAAACTACAACCTTGTCAGTTACCAACATTATTGATATTTTGGCAGCTCTACAGTATAATAGGTTTCAAAGGGGAGATAGCAAGCCCGTATCATTAGATCAGCCAAAGCTCACAAACAAGGCAGCAGTCAGCAAGTCATGCTATAAGATGCTCACCAATCAACTTCTGCACTTTGTGACAGCCATGGCAGAACTGAGAAATTCAAGTGACTGATTTCACAGGCACAAGAGGAGAGGTCCCTGGGGAGGTTTGTATTGGGAACACTGCTCTAACCCTTTTTTCCTTTCCCTCTTTTTCTAGTGGAGCAGAAAAGATGGAAAGTAAAAAAAACAACTCAGGAAGCTATAACCGACTCCATAGTGGAGGCTGGTGATGAGAACCTGCCGACAGCAAAGCGTCTGAAGACATCTATTGAAACTGAGAGGAGGAGGCTAACAGAGAAGTAAAAGGAAGTTTGAGGTGTGAAAATTTGCATGTCTGTGTATTTATACAGATGATATTAGTGAGATCTAAAAAGAAAGAGCAGAAGCTGGAAATTCCTGCACACTGTTCAGAATATCGCACGTTCCCAAACATCATTCTGTGTGTGAGGTTTTGACACCTTTAGCATCTCCAGCAGGAAAGCAATGTGCCATAAGTATTGGAAACTGCTAAAGATCTTGTCAACTGACTAAAAGCAAATGACAGCTGTTTTTTTTATTAAACATTATGTAAAACACTAACACATAGGCCTGCTATGTTAAATCCTCCCTCAGGGTACTTGGCCTCACATGTGTAAGCCTAAAGCAGCTTTTGCTGGAAGCAAATGAAGCTGCAAATCTATCCTGCAACTACGTCCAAAAGCTAAAATACTAATGAGACTCCAGCAGATGCTGCAAACAGCTACAGCAATCATCTGGCTGCTTGGCCCCTCTTCCGTTCAGAATATGTTTTGCATGTTATGAATTTATGCGATTGGGAAAAGGTGTCAGGAAAAGCTCAGGGGACTTGCCTGCAGCAGGGCAAGTTTTCTGAAGGAAGAGTCCTGCTGCACCGGTGATGGAGCAAGAGGGGTGGTATTGGGATGCCTTTCATCACTCACAGGTATGGAGCTAGCAGAGGGGGAAGAGGAAAAGAGGTAGTGATCTCAGGCACTCAGGTAGTGAAAATGGCACTAGGAGACCCACTGCAGTAGAGGGGAAGAAGGTAGGAAGAATATCATAGCTCATTTTTTAGAGTAGAAGGACAATACAGAGAGGTTAAAGCCAGACAACAAGGGAAGGAACAGCAACAGAGTTCCCACACATTCACAGGCAAACTGTGATCCCAGTCACCTGTGGAGGTGTTGGGGGAAAGGGCACAGGCCTCTTCTAGAAAACACCCATGAACGGTCAGGACAACGTGCTCCAGACAACTTACCAGAAGTCTGCAAGGTGTCCAGGCATTCTTTTGATAAGAAAGGGTGGGTCTTACCCCTATTCCTTATTTGCCACAACAATGTTTATGCAGGGCCACAAACAGCAGCAACAGAGGTAGAACAGAATCTCACACAATCCCCATCTTAAGCCATAACAGTAAGAGTAGTAACATGTATTTTTCATCAATAGCTCTCAAAACATTTTATGAAAGGAAAATAACCACCTATTCTCAGTTCACAGAACCAGGCATGAACTGGTAACAGACTTTCCTAAAGCCAGAGAAGAAATGAGGGGACTGTAGGAGGGCTGTGTTTGGGAACTACCAGGTCTCCTTCCTCTTCAACCAGGGAAGAGGCTAGGACTCAAGAAAAGACCCCCTCTCTTCCACTTGTTTTCATGCCAGTTTGCATACCAGAAACGACCAAATGTGGCAAAAGCAAACCCAAACTACATACATACTGGTTTTGATATCAAGGATACGACTTTTGCAGAGAACTTATATTACCGCTTTGCTGATAAAATATTTGAATGGAGCGGAACCAATTGGCAATTGTCATGTGTTATTTGCAAATGAATACACCAGATCTTTTACTGCACTGAGAAAACAAATAATCAGACCCCCAAATTCATGTACTTTCTCTTTAGAAAGAGCCACATTGTGTTGTTACATCAGCAATTGAAATATGACAGGGTGCTTGTGTTTATACTCAGAGAAGTCATATACAGATTCCATCTGTTCAACATTTGGAGCAAATTTGCAGTGATTACTCAGGCTGAAAATTGCTTTGGAGCTTTGTCTGCTGTTGCTTCATTTGAAATAAATCACCGATGTGGTGCCTCACTTCTGAGCACAGACATGCAAGTCAAAGCGAGAAGACAGCAGCAGAACTTTGGCTGTTCTGACTTGCAAGACATTCAGGTGTTGTTGACAGTTGCAGGGTGGTTTTCGCATAGGCTTTGGAGAAACCCAAGAAGAGCTGAAGCTGCTGTTGAATTAATTTTCTGGAGCTTTGTCTCTGCAAACTAAGACTCATTCCTCTTTGGGCAAAGTCCATCCCACGCCATGGGCTCTAAGACAGAGCCATCAGTAGCGAATGGCACATCAGAGAGTTGCAGCTACTTTGCTGTAAGTGGCTTCCCCGTAGTCTGACAGACTATTGCCAGCCATTCCAGCTCACCCACTCCAGACTTACATCCAAGCTTTGAAGTAGCAACCTCTCTCGGAACAAGACACAGCCAAGACTCTAGACTCAACCATAATAAAGAGAATTAAGGAACGTTGGAGTTTGCTTCAGCTTTGCTGATTGAGCTCTAAATCAGAGCAATAGAGAGATGAATTCCAGACTCAATCCTTGATATGGCCAAAGGGGAAACCACAAAGCAGAAAAATTAATTTCAGTCATTCAAATGCAGTTGAATATATTCAGCTGCAACTTCAGGGAGAAATTAAGAGAGGAAGAATTTAGCTGATTGGATTTTGAGCCAGAAACAACTCCTATTAAAGTGCCAGATGTTAACAGTAGGCACAAATAAGAAGGGTCAAGCCCTACATCACCATTATCCAATCCTTCAAAATCCTTGACTGATGGGAAGCTTTTTATGTGAAGGTAGGCTATTCTTCCAATACTCTGCCTAGCTTGAGAGATCAAGTGGAGGAAAGCAAGATGACTAGCTATCCCAGCTAACAAATTAGTAGGATGAGAGAGTGAAAGCATGTGTTCCTCTGAGAATGAGGCTAACTATGTGGGTGGCAAAGAGATGGGAAATGGGTTGGAGGGAGTCAGCATGCATTACCAGCCCCTGATCCTCTGCAAAACTTGTTGACAATGGTACTGCAGCCAGGCAGCTTTGGAAGATAAACAGCTTGGCTGGTGGAAAAACCTGTTCTCTGGCCACCCACGCTGTGGAAACCAGCAAGCAGTTGGCTTTGGATGGATAAAAGGTTATTTCTATGGATAAAACACTCAACAATTAAGGGTAAAGTGGCACAGTTAGGCATCGACTGAGCCCTAGCTAACACCCAGTGACTGCAGCGTGACTTGTGAGACACTGACACCATGACACCATCTGTTTATGATTTATGCTGAACAGACTGCATATAGAAACAGATGGGAGGTGTCAGCTTTGATCAGAATTGTTATGCTGGTGATTCCACGGAACATTATATAGCCGGGTGCCTTGCTTTCCCACATACTTCTATAAAGGGGAAGGTGTTTGTATTCACAGGAGCTCCATATTATTCAGGGAATTCTTGCTGAATCCCCACTGGACAGAGTCCTAAGGTTATGTATGCAGCTGAGACAGATCTTTATTGTTGTAGCAGATATGTTCAAGAAAGACACTTTGTCAAGTCCAGTGTTCCTAAAATAAGGTCCCAAAGTGTCTTTTTTTAGCTAGCTCTCAAGATCAAATCGGAAGCTTGCTGAGACTGTTCAAGGTTCTGATGAAGTGAATTTCAGGCACCACTATCCTCCAGCACTGCCATGCTTGCATTTCAAGTCTCAACATTAGAAGGTTTCCCTCATGCTTCCATGACTTAGTGTAATTGTAAAAGATAATTTTAAATTTTCATGACTGTGGAAAAAGCTCATAAATATAATTCAGAATAATAGAAATGCCTGTTGGAAGGGGCCCCGGACAGCTTTTGTCTAATCTCTCACTTGAAGGAGGATCATTTCCAACAGTGGAACAGGTCAGCTTTGTCTAGCTGGGGTTTGAAAGCCTCCAAATTTGGAGACTGCACAACCTCCTTAAGCAGTATGTTCAGAAGCCAAAATGCAGATTTAAAGAACCCAAACCATGTATTTGCCAAGCCCAGTTTATGATTTTTAACACAAATACCTGGCATGAATACCTTCAAGAAGAGAGTTTTCTAGTATAGATAATAGACCACAAGGCCAATTTTCTCTGTTATCACTGCCTAGGGACTTTCCTTAGGCCACACGGTTATTAGGAGACTCAAGTCGACAAATACGAGGTTAAAATTGCCAAACAGAATGCTATGTATGTAGACAACTGTTAAAAACTAAACTAATTCAAAACTTGAGTATCATTTCTGTAGGAGTACAGAGGCGTTCTAGTATTTACAGTTATTAAACAGGAAAGCCACTGTTATGAGAGACTTTCAGTCAGTCCTCAGAAAACTAACAGGCTTTTTTTAGCTGATTATCCAGAGGTATACTCCAAGCAGCAAGGACGTGCACAACTAATCTCACATAAACAGTTATTTATGTCCTGAAGTGAAAGGGACATAAAACTGCTGAAGAAACCACATTCATGGGCAGCACAGTGCAATGGTCTGCCATTGCTTTCCCAGTTTCTGAGTAGGATTTAAATGGGTGAAAGTAAGGTACAAATGCTGCTGAGTGATGCAGGGCAGAACAGAAGCCCCCGTGTATGCTCACACACACTTAGAAATCGGGGGTAGTCCTACCACAACCAGTGGCCCTGAGTTTAGGTAAAATGAGCACAAGAGTGGGACAAGACTTCTCACTCCCACTGATAACTGAGAAGGTAAAGAGCCTGTGGCAAGCAATGTCTTAAAAGCTACTCACCTTTTTGCCTCCCAGTGTAAACCAGCTTTCTTGACTGCCAAGGGACTCAAGTGTGTTTTTATCAGCAGGGTGCTGAGGCTCACTATATGTTTAAGGATCAACAGATGTGCCATACCCTCAAGAGCACAGGTGAGTAAAATGACACAGGTATGGCTCATGTAGCATAGAAAAATCTGGCCACCTTTCCCAGGAAGCAAGGGAATCTTGCGGTGCTACTCCAGGACACAGACCTCAGGACCACTGGCGTGTATCTACAGGTCATTACTGTTATTGAGAAAGCAAGCACCCGTGTTGTTGATCAGCCATGTGGCACTCACCAGGTTCAAGAATAAAAAGCAGCAGATGGCACTGCAAGAGTCGTTATAGAAACCAAACAGAAAACTTTTCTACTTTTTCCTGAAACTAATAAGGTTTCCTGAAACTCCTGAAGTAACAAAATGGAGCATTGTACCACCCCGCATGTTTCCTGGATGCTGTGCCTCAGGGCTGTGCTGCAGTGGGAGGCACCTGCACTACTGGGACCTATAGACACAGGGGCCACATGCCAGCCATTGCACCTGCTGGTGCACCAGCAGCTGTGGGACTGCTTGGTTTAGGTTTAGGGATTGTTTATATTTACTACACAGACAAGAAAGTGTGGATTAAGCAGCCACCAGGTTTAGGCTAAAAGGGTTTTTTCACAAATTTCCCTAGGCCCTAGAGAAGAAAACCAAACAACAAAACAACACTGTAATTCCCAACACTAATTCCCAACACTACTGCTTCCAGTACTGAGGCAGAATCCGCACTGCCGCACCTACCTGGTGCTATCAGAACTGATCCTGGAAAATCACCTGCCAGAGCAGTCACATTAACTTGCCAGGGCAAGATACAATCTTGCACAGTAAAGCTGCAGAGCCCAGGCTGGCCTGAAGGGATGCAGGTACAGTAGGGGCACAGCGGCTGGTGGGGAGGACACTTGGTTAGGACACTGGCTAGGAGCTGCTTCCTCAGCAGTCAGCATAATGAATGGTTTGCAACTAGGGAGAGCACCATGGGAAGCAGCTGCTGGCAGAGAAAGTTTCCTCTGTGTGTTTAGGGCAGAGGAATGAGACTGGGACCGCTGGGCAGGTGCCCTCCCTTTCTACTGCTTCTGTGCTTGGTGCTGCTGCCAGATTGCTTCCCCTGTGTTCACCGGGCAGACACAGCACCTTCCACAGACACCTAACAAGGATGGCCAGCACTAGATTGTGAGAACTTTTCCCAGCCTCATCTGCACTTGTCAGGCATCTTGCTGCCAGGTCAGCAGAGCAGGAACCCAACAACGAAGGGTTTCAGACTTGGCCAAATGTTCAAAGAGAGGAAACATTTTTGTATCTTAACTTTCCCTTAAAATAATGTGCACGATCTGTTCTGGGAACACCCACCCAGTGAAAATCCCTCCGGAGGCTGCCTGCCAAAGCCTGTGAAAATCCCTTCTGGGAGCCGTGTCCGCTATTTCAGACACAGCCTGTTCATAGGAACATAAATCTGCTGTCCTCACTGATGAAGATTACTGGAGCTGGATTTAATGTGCCTAGGCACATCTTTCTTAACTTGGCTCAGACAACCACCTGCTACTTCACGTGCATTTGTTGCCCAGTACAGATCTCTTAATAGAGTCGCCCATCCTGTTGACAGCAGCTGCAGAGGCCTGCACACTTACCTTTTCCCCACTAGCACAGTCCGTGCATGCAACTGGTGCTAGGGAACAAGCTATTGGACTCTGCTCTGCCCAAGTATTTGGGATTGTCTCCAGTTGCAGCACTATTCCAACACGGTGTCAAATCTGGGGCAGAGGATACCTGATGTTTAGGCAAGAAAGTAATAGAGTATGGCTGAACTCCCTAAAACATAATAGAGATATTACTTATGGAAATTTAACAACATTAGTAGAAACTTACATGAACATCTTTAAAATTTACAAGAGAGTGGGTTTCTTTTGCTGCAACCTCTAGAAATCCGGAAGTCTGGAAGTCCGTATCAGCGACAGTATCTCCTCTACTTCATTACAGAGTCAAAAGTATTGGAGGAGATTTCCGAATTCTGTAGGACAACTCTCTCCATTACTGTAATTCCTATAGTAAAGAAAGGAGGCAGGGGGAGTAGGAATAAAGCCCATACTTTAGCACTTCTGCTGGCAACTGGTTGAACTGTTTAAAACCAAAGGAATCCCCACATTTTTGGGGTTGTCAGAACATTGGCATACACAGATCTCCAAGATTTGGCATAAAGACGACACTGTTTTCACCCATACCCAAAGCACACTGCATACTGCCAGGCACTCCAGCACACTGCCATTCCAGCATCCTGCCATTCCAGCATCCTGCTGGCACCAACTCCACCTGCTGGAAATAATCTAACACCCCAGCTGAACCCAAGCTTTCTGGATGCAATTGCTGTATTACAGACCTTGACTCCACTAACATCCTCGGTGAGTTCTTCATATTACCCCTCAGAATCAAGTTCCTGGTGCTTCAAGGATTCATATCTTCCTCAATTAACTGATCAGAAGTCAATCCTTGCTCTAATGCAATGGTTTAACTCTATGTTCCTTATAATTCACCCTTTTATCCATATATCAGAATAATAAAATGTATGCCACAATTAGAAAGTTTATCCTATGCTCTCACTTTTTTAGATAATTTTAGAAACAGAGTTCATTCAAACTGATTTAGTTTATCTAGTTTGATACAAAGTAAATGAAATAATCACAATGAATGATTATTTGTATCTCAGCCAAGGCTCCTGGGACACATTGCAAGCATTAAGCATAATAATTCACGTTCATAATTCTCTACTAAGGGGTGACCAGATACTCACATCATCATATGTATAAGTACTCAGCAGAGAGGATTTCACATGGTTGGTCCAGTTCTGAATCCACTATTTATCAGGTTCAGAGCTCTGAGTTAAGCAAGCCTTCACAAGATATTCAGCTTCAATTTGAAATTCTACCTAGTGGGGAAACTACCCTGTCAACTCCTATTACACTCAACTGTTAATTATCTTCACTGGTAACATTTTGCATCTTACCTCTAGTGTAATTTCATTTCCCAGAGATGACGGGTTATTATCATCACTTTGGCTGCCAAGCAAAGCACGCTCTATTAGTAGAAGTGTCACAATGTGGATATTTATCAGCTGAATAAATTATCACTTAACCTTCCCTTTCAACTGGCCATATTTTTATCACTCTTATGTTCCTATTTTCCAACTGATAAAGAAGAAAAAGGGCTGAATTACAAACAAAGCAATAGCAGAGTCAAGGATGCCTTGCAGGATCTTGATACCCAAAAAAGTGCCTGACGCTATTTTTCTTCTAATAAAAACCTGACATTTCTGCTTCTCTCCCAATACTATTTAACAGCAACACAACAACCTGGTACACATAGAAATTCCAAGTACACAAAGTGCAAGGTGGTAGAACACACAGCTAGGAAACTGCTCACTGAGATGACCCAATACAAAGATATCTTGTGAATCAAAGGATAAGAAATAGTCATTATTACTTTTATTGCATATTATGGTTAAATTAGAATTATTTATTTGCAGAACCAATTCTTTGATTCTTCTAATCTGAGAATCAGCAGTTATATCAGGGTATTTTAAATCACCCAGTGTCCCAAATTCAGAATTTTTTAGGTGTCCTAAAACATTTGCTGAAATCAAACATATTTAATCAGTGGAAATATCTGGAAAATACCCAATTTCACTTTTTGTCTGAGCTTTAGAAAATAAGCTAAATGAACACTCACTGCTCGCACATAAAACCATGCACAGGGAGTTTGTGTAATACTCAGTTGCTTGGCTCACGAAATTGCTAAATTGCTGGCATTTTTCACTACAATTTGGTGATTTGATTTTCCCAGTATACTTTAGTGTAACAGACACATTAAGCTCATACTTTCTGAAGATACCATCCAAACACCTTCATTAGCGTTCTTTACAATTCAAAGTTTTTCTCATGGTTATATACCACTGCAGTAGCAATAATGGTCTAACATTACCAGAGGCAAGATTTGTTGGTAAAAGGAGAATATTTTCTTAGGAAAAAAAAAAAAAATGTATTTATGAAAAATGTTCTGAATTTTCAGAAGATATCACTTAATCTGGAGTATAGATACTAAAGTATCTACTGCAGGTCTGCTGCTCAGCATACATGTTTCCATCATGGATTACAAAACTCTTTTTCTCCTTTTATAGCAGCATTTGTTCTGATGCAATTGCTCTGAAAAGTGTTTTCCTATTGGCCACTCCAATACTGCCTTGTATGTATGTCAAAATCCTGACATCCCATAGCACTGATCATTTTTTGCCTTAACATTTTTTACCTGGCAATCATTCCCCCTCCCTGCAATTCTCACCAAGTGACTTCCTTTTACAACTCCAGCACCAGCTCCTCCCTGTGAAAGAGGCCAAGATCTTGAGCACAATGAGCCATACTTCATGCCCGTGGAGATTTTGCCATCTTATTCACACCTTACCTAATAAAATCAGCCTTCAGCACTGATGTCACACTGTCCACTGTGTGTGAGAACATATGAATGGGAACTCAAAGAAAAGACTTTAAAGTACTTATTTTTAAACCAGAATATCAGATCCAATTATTTCATAAAGATAACTTAAAAAAGGACTACAAAAAGTTATCTTTATCAATGCTACCTGCTAGTTAAGTAGAAAAGGTCTCTGTAATTTGTCCAACAGCTGATTTTTGCCAAGCAATGCGTTCAGCGAGATTTAAGTTAGTTTATTTATGGAACTATCATGAAATAACCACTCACTTCAAAAAGTCCTTAAAAATCCCTCAAACAATAAAGAACAGAAAGCAGCAAATCTTTTTTCAGAGGTAACCTATGTGATAATAAGCTTCCATTAAACATTAATAAAGCAAAGGTTACGTAATTCACTATCCAGCAAGTACTAAGCAGGATAAAACCAGATACTAATGATGGTTTGTTTGGGATTAATGGTAAGCGTTGGATTAGTTGAGGGCTTCTTGCTATCTGCATTTCCCATCTCTGAATAAAACCTCTAACTGCAAAAGACTAGTGCCACCTTTGGATGAAAAATAGTATCAGATCTCTCAAAGTGACCTGTTCCCTACCCACACTGTTTTATTATTAGATAATTTATAGCACTTGCTGAAAGCTTAGTAAGATTAAATCAGAAAACACCTTTTTTCCTTCTCCCTCTCACCTTCGTTTCTCCTTTTATTGCTTAAAAATTGAACAGGAGGCAAAACAAGAGTCCTTCCCTCTTCTCAGTGTTCACATTCCCCATCTCTTCAGAGTTATTTTCAGAAATGTATCAAAAAGTCTCTTATTAACCGTCATTGTATTTGATTAAGGCTCATTTGTGAGCTATTCCCACAAAATTGTTAAGCATTGAGGGGAAAACTAAAAAAAAAAAAAAAAATCTAAAACAAAAAAATGAAACTTCTACCCTAAGGTTAGGTAAAGGTTTACCTAATTTTTTTGAGTCTTTTTTTGGTACTTTATCCACTATCCTTATTTTACCTTGCTTTAGATAGCAAAAAATGTCAGACCTGCAGCACCTAATTGATCTTACAAGGAAAGACTACCTCATTTTGAGAGGTAGTATTCAAATATGGCATGCCAGGTCTGGCTGGAATGGAGCTCACATTCTTCAGAGCAGAGCATGCCCCGTGCTGGTTTGGGTATGACTAAACCAGCACTGGTAACACACCAATGGTTTTGGCTGCTGCAGAACAGTGCTTGCACAGCATCAAATCTTTGGTTTGTCACCCGATGGGCCAGGGGTAAGCAAGGATTCTGGGAGGTGACAGCCAGGACAGCTGACCCAAACCAGCCAAAGGGGCATTCCATAATGGATGACATCTGGTTGAGTGATGGCAGGGGGTGGAACACCTTCTAAGGAAGCCATTGCTCACAGCCTGGCTTGGCATTGGCGTGACCATGAGAGATGGCGAGTGCACCTCTGCAGCACTTCCCTGTCCTGTCCTCTTTCCTTCAATTTAAACCATCTGTACCTTGATCCAGGCATTTCCTTGCCTTTGTTCTTCCCATTCCCTCCCCACCCCACTGGGGAGGCAGTGATCAAGCAGCTGTGTGGGTACTTAACTGCTGTCCAGGGTCAACCCACCACATCAGGATGTGTAAAACCTGTCTTCAAACTAGGCACACGGAAGCATGCTGTGTCTTATTTCTTAAGGCAAAGCAGGATAGCATTACTGTCAGTCAATTCTACATTCATGTTTGGTATTAGCAAAGAGTGAAGACTGAAAGCTAAAAATCCCAGAAAGAAACAAATGATACCATTTGCTAATTGGCATTGGTCTTCCATCTCTGTGTGGGTTTTATAATTACATGGAAGCTTCACTTTATTTCAAGGGCTCTGCTTTTATTCCTAACAGTAGCACTTTCAGTTTTTATTGGATGATCCCCTGGAGGCCTTGCACTAGGAAAAAAAAAAATGTGCTCAACAACACACTTTGTATGTTCAGGCATACTTCTACAGCAAAACAAAACAGATGCCATTTAATCTACCATACACATAAGTGAGAACTTGATGAAGACAGTTTGGAGCTATACCAATCAAAAGAAGTGACTTTTCTTGACGATTTCCCAATGCAACCAATTAAGTCCACTCCCTGTACACTGCATGGCCTTGTTTCTACCAATTTCCATGATGTCTTTTTTCTAACAGTTTCCCTTATCCCCTTGGACGTGAACAGACAAGTGTTTGGTTTCTACTGAGGAAGTGCTCTGACATCAATACCCCTGTGTGGCCATCCTAGTGTTAAAGCACCAGGCAAGTTTGGCTAGCTGACTTTTTTTGCTCTCTACAAGTATCTCGTAACACTTCAAAGAAAATTCAGGCTCACCTGTAAACCAACTGTTTCACACATCAGCATCTACTTGAATTGGTGTTATTATCCTGCCTTTCCACCCTGCTCTTGTGAGACCCCACTTGGAGTATTGTGTGCAGTTCCGGTGTCCTCAACATAAGGAACAAGTCCAGAGGAGGGCCAGAAGGATGATCAGGGGACTGGAGCATCTCCCATACAAAGACAGGCTGAGAAAGTTGGGGCTGTTTAGCCTGGAGAAGA
>JBCJKH010018676.1:1395-14826 GCA_039877255.1 Loriculus beryllinus | reverse complement strand
CTTTGAGTCTTTAAGGTCTCTAACTAAACCATTAGCCCATGGAGTCACTGATTTAGAGGACAGACCTTGCTCCCCATGCATTCAGCCCTGTCATTTTGAAGGGGTAGAAATGGAAAACAGAATACGCTTCACAGAGATCCCATTTTCACTGCTCCATTTGAAACAGAAAAGACCACCCTGGGTAGGCACATTCCTCTGGTCTGAACACTGGAAGGTGCACATCTGTGGGAGTTCTTTATTATCCAAGTATTATTGTGAGACAGCATGAGCTCGTGCCAGGGGTCTGGCATGCTGTGAGCAGGCTGAAGTGGGCACCAAGGGGGTGAGATGGATGCAAAAGCATCTCTTCAGGCCGTTTTCTATTTGTTTTATTGTGTACATAAAATGGACACTGTTGTCCTCAGCAGTGTGGGGGCCGGGTTTAGCGCAGTGGATCAACCTGGAATGTCTGTTGTAAAAGTCTCCCCTTCTCTCTTGGAATGCTGTGGTGGATAAACAGGCTGCCTGCTATGCCCCAGAGGCACATAGCAGGTGAGGATTCAGGGTTTTATGCTTTTGGAGTGCCAGGTGGGGTTTGGGGGGGTCTGTATATTTGCCTGATGCTGTTGTTAAGATTCTTGTTCAAGGGGAAGGGGGTGCTCAACCCCATGTGCCTGGTGCTGCTCCCTGGGTCTGTGTGTGCAGAACTGGGCCTCGCTATTTTTATAAAAGGGGACAAAGCAAACAAACCAAATCAACAGATGGAACTCCTCAGATGGAGGGGGACATAATGGTCATTTATTTAAAGAGCTGCTAAGGTCTAATGGAAATTTTCAAGAAGCGTTCCATTTAGAACTAGCAGAGGTTCATTTAGCCCATATTTTCTGTTTGTTTTCAGCCATTTTTCATAGCAAAGAACATTTGCTAGCAGTGCTCATTCTTACAGCATCTTCAACTGTGTATTGCCCAGCACTGCCCTGGTTGCTACGGAGACAACAGAGATGCCACAAACAGCAGAAAGCTGTTCTGGTGTGTAAGCAGCGCACCGAGGAGAGAAATGTCCCTTGGAAACATGAGATCTTCCAGCCCTTGTACACAGGCATGGAAAATGGGTGAGATCTGAAGGACATACAATGTGCTGGACCCTGAGGCTAAACAAAATGTTTCCTCAGAGTTGCTTCCCTGTTGCCACCTGCTTTTCAAGCTGCAGAAAAGCCATGAACTGTACTGCTCTAGACTTGATGCCAAAGAACATTTTCTACCTGGATTTGAATAATATGAATATATTAATTAAAGTTGATAATGGCTGATAATGATTTCCATCAGCAGTAGAATGTTGCTATATTTATCATTATCTATGAGATTCTCGTACCTAACTGTAATTTACACAGAGAAGGCTTGAAGCAACGTGATCTGCCATCTTAACAACTTTTCTGATAACACCTTTAAAGACACAGAACGTTGTTTTCTCAGCTGACAGGTCTGTTTCTCAGTATGTGAAGGAAAGCAAAGAGAGGAAACCAAGACCCTCAGGTTTTGCTTTAAGCAGCTTACCCTTGAAAAGGGCCAAGAGACTGGATCCACACTGGCAAAAACTGGAGAATAATTTAGCATTTGTATTTATTATGGACGTTGCTTTGCAGAACTTTGACATGGTTCGCTGACAGAAGTAGGGCTTCATGTAAAGGGAGACGGGGAGAGGAAGAACAGAAACTGTGCCTCGGTCCTTTCTAAAATCCAAGAGGAAATAGCTCTGAGGCACGGGGAACTGCACCCCAGCTTCCCTTAGGCTAAGCTCAGGGGCCCTTCAAAATGGGAGATTTGGCAGCAAGAAGTAAGAAACATCTTGCAAAAGCCACAGAGGGTGCAGCAGGAAGAAGGCTGGAAGATGTCTTCCATGACCCACCTCTTGGGTTGGAAGGTTGGGGTAGGACTGGACTTTCCCTCAAGGGGAAAAAAGGATGACTAGATCCCGCAAGGGAAGCATCCAAGTCCTCACACAGTGGAGGATCACAAAGGTCTACAACCCAGTAGGGTGGAATTCATGGGATTGTGCTGGTACTATCCCAGTCTGGGTGCAGGAAGCATTTCCCCTGCTGCTGCTGTCCTGGGCTCAGCAGGCTCCTGCTGGGACAGTGCCTTTAACAAGAAAAATCAAAGCCAGACACTGAACGTCAGCCAGTCACTATGCTTTCATGGCAGTATAAACCAAAACCAGCTAAACTATACCTAACTTTAAAAATGCTTTTTTACACCAGTCACTGGACGTAGACACGCAACTGAAAATTCTGGGAAAAAAAACCCACCAAAATAAGCATTTCCTATAAAATAGGTCTTAGGATATAAAATTTTAAAAATATGAATCCATAAAATATGCAAACCAGTCATTTTTAGCTGGCATGCACAAACCTCAGACACGTCAGTAACTCTTACATAGAGGTCAAGCCAGTCTGCAAAATAAAATAGGAAAAAACAATCCAGGAAGCTCAAAATCTCTCAAAGCTGATGATGTAACTGCTGCTGGTTTCAGCACACCTCGATCAAAGCCAGAACAACAGGAACCTTCTTAAATATTTGTTGTTAAGGTAAATCTAAAATGATTGTCTAGCACAATGTTAATTACATTGTACAGCAATCAAAACAGAGACACTGAGTCTAATGAATTCCTGCTCTCACCTTTGGAACAGAACTCGAGTGTCTTGTTCACCTCCTCATTAGCCCATAAATATTCTAATTAGGAAGCAACTCCAGATGAATAGGATTAGCAATAAGGACATTTTAGACTAGGTACACAAGAGATACTCAAAACTCTCATGTCTTATCTAAGGCTCTCCTGACATTTATAATCATGTAGAAACACTAAATTTACATAGCTCTGCCTAATTAGACATGGTTGCAATTGTGTTTGTGGGCTTCCTTTTTTTCCTGCCCAAGTATAAGTTACACTGTCAAAACAGGAAGCAGGAACTCAATAGAAGCTCAGCAAGAAATAAAAGTATTTTCTGCTATTTATTTCTTGCTGGTTTTAATTTGAAATTCATATTTCAAAGCAATTTTTTGTTTTTTTTAGATCCCAGGCAAGAACGGGCTGTTACGGATCCAAGTCCAGATCACTGCTGCTTTACATGTAAAAACGTGCTTTTTATAGATCAGCAGCATCTCAAGAGCAGGCACTAAAACAGGCCAAATTCTGCAAAAGGTGACACGTACTCTGCCTGTAGTAGGTGGGTTGCTCCTGCTCTTGATGAGAGCAGGAAACAAAGAAACTTGTTTCCTTTGAGAACTGAAAGCCCCCTAAAATTCTCATCTTGTTTAGTATTCTGCTGAATGCCCTGTGGGTTTTTGTTTAGGTCCCTCTCCCCAGCCTGAAAAAGCCTGAGTCTGACATTTCTGCAGTAATTCTGTGTTTGCCTTCCTTGGCCTTCAGAAAGATGGTGAGAAGCAGGTAATCCATCAAACTGCATTTTCCATACAGCAAATGCTGGCATTATTGGGCAGGAATTTGATAAATGATGTGTACATTATAACTGCATTTCAATATATTGTTTTTGATGTCTATAATCACAGACAGAGTTCTTTCACCTTTGCTCAAACATTAATCAAAGTAAATGATATGCACTCAATTCAACATGCTTATACATTTCTGCTTCAGAACTAAACTATAATCATGACAACTCACCTGGGTCGGCAGACTTCACCTGCACAGAGCTCAGGCTGCAGTCAACATAGGTGGAGATGGCCAAACATTCGTATAAACCCTTGGGAAATTCCCAGGGCAAAAAGCAACACATCCATTTTATTAACTGCTTATGGTCTAATTCTCTCTATTCCTAAATACTTTGTTTATTAGAAAACCAGCATCTTATCTGATTCCCATGTCATATTTCAAATTTCACGCAAATGATGCCAGCAGAGTTACAGACCCCTTGTAAGCCAAGCTTCCTGGTGGCAAGGGGTCACTGGCTCTGGGCACTGCAGTACTAAAGATACCTTCTTAATAATAAAGACTCAGGAGGGATGAGAGAGCAGCCAAACAGAAAATCCTCCTGGTTACAGCTTCACTGCTTGGAACGTGGGAGAGATGGTGAAACAATAGTTCTGCTTGTACAGGTTTGTAAAAGTCAGACTCAATTAAGAAACCAAGAATCTTCCTTTTAGCAAACTGAAAAACAGCAGATCATGCAGCAAACTAACTCGTGTGAGTGCTCTGAGACTGTTTAATGCAGTGCACAGAGCAGCAACATCCACCAAATCTTTGGTCAACCCAAAGCCAGCTGAAACCCAAAGCCTCCTGAAGCCCAGCTGCAGCCTTCCAATGAATTTTACACTCAGGCTCCACTGAGCTACAAAATGCTGGCATGTTTCTGAATATCTGCATGAAATAAGTGCAACAGCCTGCTTCTAAAAAGACATAACTGGCATGTTTTCTTTGGCTAGGACATCAGCCTCATGCCTGTTTCCTTATCAAGCCTTCTGATCAGGAGTTGTATCAGCCCAGGTAGTTGGATCTGAAAGCTAATGATGACAGCCCAAGAGCTGAAATTAAATCAATAACCATACAAACACCACCCCCATCCTCTGCTTGGATGTATTTAAGATCAATCAATATGCATAAACGACTAGCGACAGGCACATCTGCAATAGTCTAGCACATAATCAACTTTGCCTTGTCTCAGCTTAATACAATTTTCCACCATATTAGCAGTCTTTATGATATCCTGTCTTTTCAAATAGACATAATTCAGAATCGCTACATAGTTCAATTGGATTATTTGAGTTGCACAGACTCATACTTGCACACATACACACACACAAAGCCACTCTTCAGCAGCATTCCACTGCTCCTCATTCCACTGTGGTTGGAATGAGAGCCATGTTTAAAGTGTTTGCAAGGAGGTGACATTCGAGGCCATCGCCAGCTTTTACCAATACCTCTGGCAGGAAAATTTACATGTGTGTGTATATGTATACTTAACAGACTGGGAAAAGAAATGAACCAACTTATCAAATGCCATGCTGAAGTATCCATTAAAAATTGCACACACTTTTAATGACTTGGGTGAGGGTTGCTGTTGCATAAATTTATTTAACGTTAATGTCCCCAGTTTGCTGTAAATTTCACACTGTGAAATTACCAGGGCAATTCTAATGGAGCTGAAGCCTCCAGCTGCACTCTATGATAAAGGAGGAAATAATTATGAATTCCTCTGGGAAGCCAAAGAAAGTCAAAGATCTCCTTCGAAACTGCTCCCAGATGAGCTGCTCATCAGCAAGCTCTGGGGGGTGCAGAACCATTCCCCAGCACCAGGGAAAGCACAAAGTGCAGGATGCTTGTGCTGACAATGACTCCGGAACCAACATTTAATTTGAAAGGTTTGAAAGCTGATGTCTGCAACAGCTTCTGCCAACAAATGTATGAACAGTGAAGACAGAGCATGGAAGTGGGTTTTATGTTTGAAGTCAGGAGGATGCTGTGTAATTTTACATCTAATCACCTAACACGAGACATAACCACCAAACACACAGCTCCAGGAGCCCATGCCTGAAGCTCTGACAGATGCCTGTAGCATGAGAAGATGCTGAACTATACAGGTTGCACCATCTAGGATAGCATTTTCTGTATCCCTTTCAATTCAGAGCTTATAGCCTTTGCCAAGAAGAGTGGAAAAAAGATAAAAAATAGTAACTGCAGAAACCCCTTTGTACCAATCTCCTTAATCTTCCATCCCTGCAAATGTCTCTTCCTCCCCTTTTGGTTTTATCCTCTCTTGTTCTCCCTTGTATCTCCATGTTCACGGAGAGGCAGAAGGCTTCCAGGACGGATGTTTCCCCTTTCTCCCTTCTTCCACATCATTACAGGCTCCCCCAGCAGTGGGAGAGCCCACCTCGGCCCTGAGCAGGTCAGGGCACAGCTGGAGACCCCAGCCCCTGCCTCCTCCCCACCACCATGCTCCTCACCTGGCAATCAGAATCCTTCCTTCAGTCAGCTTTGAACTGAGACCCTGCAATGAGTGACCCTGTAATTGGTCAGACTGCACCTCTGAAATGATAAAAGAACTCATTCCTGGTAAGGAAGGTAGAGAAATGTAAGTAACAAAATCACCTAATGGAACAGGCAGGCAGCATTTATTCAATCTCTCCCAGTGCATCACTCACAATAACGTGTTTCAGTGTACTTCAGGCTTGTTTCTCAAGAACAAATATAATTCTTATTTATAATGCAACAAAGGATAAAGCAGGTTTCCTGACTCTGATAAGTGACTCTGTGATTATTTCTTCAGTAAAAACCACCATGTCTTTCAGATAATTCTTTCATATTTTACTCTGGTTTGGATCAGAGAAGGCACGGATGAGCTTCACTGTGCCTTGAGTTACTTTGCTTATTTTCTCATTTATAAAACCTAGGGACCCACTGGAGAACACTTCAATGGTACTTAAGGACTTTTGAATGCTGGATTGAACTTCGTGGTCTGGACTTGCAGCTGTGTAAAACCAATGCAGAACTATGGAGAGCCTCACTGTTTATCAGGTAATTGCATCCTGTGAGATGATAACACGGTGACGGGGGGCTTGCAGCGTTATCACCATGGATCATGACACAGTCCTCTCCTTGAATAGCAATCATCTGGCTTCCCAAATAACCAGCGAACCAAGATGCTGCTGGGAACCGTGGCAGCAAAACACCAGTACAGTGCATTAGCATGCTTGCTGTGCCAAAATGGGGTGAAAAATGTTAAATGAAATGCAGTTACCTGCTTGGGCTTTCTACTTGCATTCAAATCCTTGTAACAAAAAAATGTACCATACTATTTTCTGCATCTTCTTTTAAGGTAGCTGTCACCATATGATTTAGAAATACCAAACATAGTAAGAATGGGAACTTCTGTGTCAAAATGTCCCATCGAAATTCAGACACCTCCTTCTCACAGTCTGTGCAATACTGCAAAGCCAGCAGGACCTGGACCTCACTGGAAGAAAAATCCCCAAACAAATTCTGTGTTTATGTAATGATGTATTTATTTAGGGCCACTCCAAACATATACAGCTGGTTAGACTTGAAAATAACTGCATGTGAAAACACAAACAATAATTTATGTAACTTTAAATGAGTTTTTGCAAGATGTTTTGATGTGTTTTCCCTCAATGCTCCCCTGCACATCTGCTTATTAAGTATGTCATTTAGCTTATCTTATTTCCTGTGGATGTTGTAAGAAAAGCACCATGCCTGTGCTCCTCTCTAAACCTGCCGTGATACAGCATCTGGGGTCAGCAAAATAATGTGAAATCCATTTCTCAAATCTGTCAGTCAGCCTTTGAAGATGCTAATACTGCAGGCAATGGTCACTCTGAGTTACATTAATAGGCTCTTACTGCAAACAGTGGAATTAGTTTTCAGAAGAACATCCCTAAATACCCATTTTGATATGGTAGGATGGCAGTAGTGGCAGAAACCATATAGAGAGCGGAAGGGGCCTGAGGATGAAAACTGGTGGAGAATTATGACAAAGTGGTTTTTCATCAGAAGATGCCAAGAGTGAAATTGCTCCCAAGGAAGGACATTCAGAAAGTCTCCCTCACTTGGAATTAATTTTTACATGGCAAAATAGTCCCTTTTAAAATCATTTTAATGGTTTGAGATAACTTTGAGAAAAATTGATCTTTTAAAATGTCAAACATCATTTTAGCAGACCAATATCAATGTGACATTTTTGCAGCTATTAAAACAAAAATATTGATTCTCTCCATTTTTTTTTAATTTTCTGATAGGTAATTACAATTTAAAAAATTCATTATTTTGTCCCAATCTGGGGGTGGGAAACTTCCGTGGGGCATTTCCTGCCTAATTAGGATCATCTACATAAATGATTGCCGATGCTTCAATTTCTACTCCAATGCATATAGCCAAGAGATTCTCCAGCTCTCCAGTTTGGGGGTTCACAGCAATGTTGCCATGGCCAAAGGAGCTACCATCAACCCAAAGATCCATCCAGCCTCCTGCAGGTTGCCCTGGTCTTTGAGCTGTTTTCCTAGCACTAGTGAAGTTTGCTCATGGAAAATCAGTTTAAGTATGTATGTCTATATGTGCAAATGGGGGATCTGTTGAGGTCACACAGTCATTCAGTGCATCTCCAGAATAAGCCACTGGAAGCTGCTTCCCTTCCCATCTGTAGGGCAGATTTTCCAGTAGTAAGGAGTACTGGTAACCTCTCCAGATTTTCTCTTTATGCTCAAATATGCATTCATTCAAACCCCATCTAGCTGCTGATTTATAAACAAATACTGTTCATTACGTTTTCTGTCAAACATTATGTCTTCCAATATCAAACATTAAATGGGGAAAAATGCACATAATTCACAAATCTAATAACACATTTCCCATCACACTCCTCTGCATTGCCATGGCCACAAATCAGACAAGATGAAAGCATTTTCAGGGCTGAAGTTTAATGGCTAAAATGATTGCAGAAACATACACATCTCCAAAACAAACCACTTCCAGAATGAATAATGCTTGGAGTATCCTCTCATCTACTACTTCAGTTCACCTCAGTACAAGTTCTCCTGTGAGTAAAACACATGCAATATATTGTATGGTATTTCAGACACTGCAGATCTCTAGAGCTGGACCAGCTCCACTCTGCTTCAAGCAAAGTAAAGGGATTTGAAGAGAGAAGGATGCTGCTGCCCTTATCTCTCTGAAATTCACCTTCAGAAGGTGAAAGCAACACTTCCGAAGTAGGCATTTTATTTGGCATATTCTTGCTTGGGTGATATCAGTTCCCTTTAGAAAAGTAACTATTTACCAGAAAAGCATTACCAACTCTACAAGAGTCGCTCGCTGTTGACTTACAAACCCTGCTTCCTATCCTCAGGCAATAGGAACGGCCTTTGTGCATCTGCCCACACTTTGAAGTATTTAAACAAGATCCTTCCTCATAAACTGAGATAAATTCCATGTTGGTATGAAGCAAAACTGCAACCTGTTTTTCAGAGATCTGTGTAAATTAAGACTAGAAGGGCCAACTGATTGAATGCCTGGATAATATGAGTCACTGCATTTTTATTTAATTAGCTCCCCTTCTAAATTTTAGCCATCAGATTTGAGGTCACTCAGTATGTGACCTGTTTACTTTAACTGAAAGCTGCATTTCCTTTTCTGGAAAGGCATTTGGAACAGAAAGCACTGTAAGTGCAAAAAATGAATAGCTTGACTAAACCATGATTGTACTGACACATACTCTACTTAATGAGGATTTTTTCCACTAAATCTCCAATTTTTTTTTTTAATTTTTTTTTTTTTTAATGGAATAACAGAACAGCAATGAAAGGAAAATATTTAGCCTAAAAACTGGGAGAAAACCCAGTGAGGTTAGCATGACAAAAGAACAAACTGCCTCACTGTTCTGCTACTGCAAGCTCCTAGATGCTTTAATGTGCAATGCTGGGAAAAAGAACACATACCTCCTTCCTTCCAGCACACGACACCGTGCTGGCCTTATCCAAGACACCCTCTCTCAAACTCTAATGAATGGAGAATATCCCAGACCTCAGCACCTGATGTTGTGATTATTTATAGCCCCGTACAGTGATGCTTGGAAGTGTCTAAGAAGAAGGGCTCTCCCCTTCAAAGAGCACCTTCTGCCATCTTTTTGGATACTAATTAGTACAGAACTCAAGGAATAAGACAGCATTTGTGGCGCTGAATAGAAAACTCCCACGTTTTTGTCCCTGTGCACAAATTTCTGCCTTTTTGGAAGTGTTACATTCCCCAGCATCTATATAGTCCACGATTCTGGCACTGTTCAAGTGCTCGGATGAGATGTACTATAAAGATACTAGATGTACCTCCATTTTAAGTGTATTTTACAAAGCACGTAATAGCCACTCCATTGTTTCTACTGATAACTTTCCATTTTAAGAATACTTTCAGAATACAAGCCTCTATACCTGGTCTCCTGACAGCTGAATTACTTCTCATTAAAGATGCCTTTTTCTTATGCTCTGTTAAGAAAAGTCACTGCTGCAGACTGAAACATCCTGTAAACCCATTCATGCTCTGGCAGATGTGTTGATGGCAAGATTTTACTAAGAAATGTAGCCCAAGATGCTTATAGAAATTAGTTGTGTTATTAAAAAGATAGCAGTAGTGTAGGAAGAAAGAGTTAACAGAGCCTCTCTATAAAACGTTAATGGCAGACAATGGTCTGTGGATAAGTTAATTAGTGAAGCCAGCTTCTGCTTAATTATTTCACTTGACCTCGTACAGATTTAGACAATAATCTCTTTAGAGAGGGGAAGGTGCTGTTGGAAAGTATGTGATGTACCCGAAATAAAACTTTAAATTTGCCTGAGCTGAGCAGGTAGTCTTCTATCTGAAATTGGAATGATACACTCTTCTCCACTGTAAGACAAGCTCAAATGGAAAAAGAAATGCAGGTCTGAACCAGAGAGATTATGCTAAGGACCTGGTGAGCTTTCCACTCTGATACTTAACTTTTTTTTCCTCCACCCTATTCAGCTGGGATTTTACTATTGAATAACGTATAAACCAACCTACTGTAGTCAGAGGTGGGATTTCAGGAGCAACTTGAAACAAATGCAACCAGACTGTACCAGAACTCTCTGAACATACTAAAATGTCTGTGAAGAAAGTAAAGGGTCTATAGACTATTAGTACAGGTGGGATTTTCTTATAGGAGAGGCTCTGAAGATTTCCAGATTTCAAAAACCAGGACTGATTAGGTTGGGTATCAGTCCTATTCTCTCTCAGACTCTATAACTGGATCCAATTACACTCAAAGGTTAGTTTTATCTAGTTTGCGGTTGAGTAGGTCAACCCCAAATCATGCAGCTTTTCAATTTGGTACCGTCTCTTCAATAGCGTGACCAAATATGAGTAAGAAGTCATTACAGATTAACATCTGAATCAGTACAATGTCAAAATCAAATGGAGAAAGAATTAAAAAAACAAACTGGGAGATACCCTGGCAGGGCAGTGAATAGCATCGTATGCACTGTCTGAACATGAGGAAACTCTTTGTTTCAGCCAAACAGCAGGACTCATTCTTGGTGGAATCAGCTCCATGGGAGATGTAAGCTGGCTGTAGGTTTACTTCTATGCACTGGTTCTCTCTGTTCTACGGTTAGAGCATCCTTCTGTTTGCATCTTCAGAAAGGATACACACAGGGACTCAAGCTGAAAAACTTCATAGGTCAACCAGAATGATAAAAGTAGCACTCTGGCTGATCCTTGTTATAAAAAACAATTTGATGGGGAATGACAGGACAGGAGCAGTGCCAGGACAAATGAAAGCTGTCTGTGGCAGATACCTACTGGAGAGAAGTGCCGAAGTGGGCTCCCCACCAGCTCCTCTAACAGCTACATTTCACTAGAGCACAGGGATTACCATCCTCATCAGGAAAGATGAAGCCTCTTCAGCAACTGGTTTCCAAATGTGAAACCAGCTTCTCAAGAGGATCAGCATGGCCACAAAATCATAAGTTGTTCCGCATCCTTCACAAACAGTTATGACCCTCTGCTCCTTCAAAGGGCAAGATTGGCGAAGAAGACATAACATGTCCTGGTCACAATCAAGGCACTTTGGCAATGCCAGCAACAAGGCAAAGATTTACTGACGAGTCCAAAATTAGCATTAACAATATGTGTAGGACCACTTTTCTTGGTGACAGGTTTACCATGAATTTCTGAATCCCAAAGAGTTTATGTTGCATAGACTGAAATAAATGGAAGAGCCTGACAAGGTTTCATAGAAACTATCAGATTGAGCAGCTTGCTTAACCAAACTGGTCTGCTCTACCATGTTTTTCCAGGGCACGCAAATTGTCCCTTTGCCAAAAGCAAAGGCGTCAAGGATTAAATGCCACATATCTATTGGTCAAGAATTAACAATATGGGCAAACATAGAGTGTGTTCTGCCTGTATTCTGCAACATGATTAAATAAGTGTTTGCTTTGCTTATGTCCTTCATTAGTGTTTATCTTTGCTTGTCAATGTTATTAACTTCCTAAACCCCACAGTGATGACAGGGACATTAGTGTCTAAGCACAGGGACAATAATGAGTGAATATGTGTGGATGAAATCTCAGTGAGGCTGAGCTTACACAAACTCACATTCAAATGGTGCCAACAGATCATCACAATTTGCATAACCAGTTGGTCTCCACCCCATTATATTTGTGTCCTGATCATCTCGCTGGTGAATTATTTTTGGAGGCAAATACTATGGTTATTTTCCTGTCTACTCACTGGACTTCCACACATTCCAAGCTATTTACCAGCCTCTTTTTTTTTGGAAAGCTCTTTTGTTCTTTTCAAGGCCAGTTTCGATGGGGTTTTGAACAACCTGGTCTAATGGACAGTGTCCCTGTCTGTGGGAGAGAGTTGGAACTGGATGAGCTTTATGCTCCCTCTCAATCTAAACTACTTTATTATTCTTTAGAAGTTTCTCCCATCATCTCCAAATCATATTTTTTGTTTTAGTGAAGCACATACTAAAGCTATCATCTTCCAAGGCCTGTGCCTCGGAGCCCCTGCTCTATCGATTTCACTGGTCTACCTAGCTAGCAGGTTTTTATCAAGGAAAAATAATGAGAAACCCCCAACTCTTTCCATACACACAGGCTCCAACACCTGATTGGCAGCATCATACTTAGAAAGTTGCAGCAATCATGCAGAAGACTGAAAGGTACAGAGGATTCTGGAAATGCCCAGCAGAAAGACACACAGCCACTGCTATTTGAGAAACACAAATGGGAAGACATATTCTTTTCAGGTACAGGCTCCAGAAACACTGGCATAATTCCTCTCTTAATTAAAACAAACAACAGCATTTCTATGATGAGGCTTCATTCACATCTTTCCAATCCAGCAACAAGGGCTACTGAGGAATCCATTAAGCAATGCTAGACCAAGAGCACTCAGAGCAGATTCAAGCCCTCCCCATCTACTAGCTTCTGGTATCTCAAAGTACTACAAGTGGCCCTCCATTGTGTGCATGATGCATTTCCACAGACACTAAATGAGCTTAATAAAATGAACCTTCTTCACTGATGAGTGGCAGTGCTCCTCACCATAATTTGCTGAAAAAGGTCATTTTTGTCTGTAATAAGAAAATGAAACGCATGCTGGAATGATGGAGTGAGCTCAAATCAGTCCTACATACAATGTGGAAATGTAAATGAGAATCAACCATAAATCTACTGGCTAAATTCAGTTTATGGCTAATCAGCTCTTCCTTTGACAGGATATGCTGCTGTGGAAATGGGATAATTTTATAACTGAATAATTTAAGTAGTTTTATCTTTAAGTAACGATTTCAGGCATAGTAATATATGAAGCTTCAGTATTTATATTTTTGTTACATGGACCTGAAGAACTATAAGGTATCAGGAATAACACAGTATTCAGTGATAAATAACATTTATAGAGTG
>JBCJKH010018675.1:0-11322 GCA_039877255.1 Loriculus beryllinus | reverse complement strand
CCCAAGCCCCTCTCCAGCTTTCCTGCAGCCCCTTTAGGCACTGGAGCTGCTCTCAGGTCTCCCCTTCAGGAGTCTTCCCTTCTCCAGGCTGCTCCAGCCCAGCTCTCAGCCTGGCTTCATAGGAGACCTTTCCTGTCTGCTGGAGTTCAAAGCCGAGCCTCATGTTGCCCTGAGGTAGACCAAGCAATAGAACTGTTGCCTGCCTAGAATAAGCCTTTTTGGGACCAGAGTTAGAAAAAAATAATCCAAAATCATTGTTTCTTTCTTTAGTGTGGCAAGATGAATATTCAGGCAGGACTGACAGACCATGCAAGAGCTCAGCTGGTGCTATGCAGTTATTCAGTGCTGTCTCCAGCATGTCTTGGCATGCGTGTGGCATTCAGCCCTGGACACTTAATACTAGTTGACAAATACTCCTTTGTTCACTGATCTCTGCATTAGAAACTGTCAGTGACCTTGGCGTGGACGTTATCTTGCTTCTTTGGTGGTACTTCTCCAGTTCTATTGCATTAATTCCTAAAAACTGGTTGAAGAATCCTGACTCCAAAAAATGTGCAGAGCAAAATATTCTGGTAGTGATTTGTGGTAGAAGTGGTGAAGATGAAGGATTAAAATGCTTGGCTCTTCATTTGAAAGTTACCTTTTGACCCTGGGGCATGTTGTCAGTTCCATGTGCTGCAGTGCCCAGGTGGAACAATCAGTCCTGTGATCCCAAGTAGGTCAATCCAGAGCAAATTGGTGCCTCAGTGCCCAGCTTCTGAGACAGAAGTTTTATTTTTAAATCTTCCAGCATTAATTAGAGGAAGTGCAGGAGGAGGTGCCGGTACCATGGGAAACGGGAAAGCTTGGTACTGATTATTTTCAGTTTTAATGCAGCTTTTTATTTCTCTTCTATAGTATAAAATCTGGCAGGCCAGTGGGGCGCTGTTTTCTGTGGAAGGGGAAAACTGCTTTTTTGGCTACCAACATTGTTACTACAGCACCTCGGAAATAACTGAGATCCAGCTTCTACTATAATTACTGTGTTTTATTCATGTCTTAGATAATAAGTGTTGTATATTTCAATGCCTGCTACATCATGTAGTCAGCTTTTGGATGCCAAGATTAGCTGGGTAGGAATCTTGGAAGTTAGTAGGTGGGCATTTTACAGGGCTAACTAGAACAATCTCTGGGATTTAAAGTCTGAGTCACTACAAATAACCTTTTCAAGACAGTTAGAACTTGCCTTTTCAGATGTAATGTATCTTGCATTTAAATGTGTTTTAAACATAGGCTCTTGTACAGTGTTTAAATTGTGAGTGTCCTTCTGTGAACCACTCCTGCTGTAAGCAACAGTTTTGCTTTGACCATGTGGCTTGAACAGGGGAGAAAATCATAGAACCATGGAATGGTTTGGGTTGGAAGGGACCAGGGCTCATCCAGTTCCAATCCCTGCCATGGGCAGGGATAACTTCCACTAGAGCAGCTTGCTCCAAGCCCTGTCCAACCTGGTCTTCTGGTGGCTGTGTCCAGTGCACTGGTTCCTTTGTAATATATGGGCTATAACCTTTTGCTTTTCTTTCCCAGCAGCAACCCATAGCCCAGCAGGCGTCCCTGCAGCAGGTACTGGCCAGCCAGCCCGTTTGCCCCATCCAGCCTACAACCCATCTGCTACCCCAGTATCAGCCCCAGACCTCTCAGGTGGCAGCCAGCAGCACCCCACTGAAACCTCTTCAGATTTCAACTGTGCCGCAGCTTCCTCCGGTGGCCCCTTCCCAGGTAACACCTTTGGAACCCGTGTGTGAATACATCCGTTTCAGTAAAGCTTCCAGCTAATAATTAACATGATTTGTGGGGCTTGTGTGGCTATTTTGAGTGCATGCCAATTTAATTAGCCCATAAGAATATAGCTTTTTCCTAATTCCTGTACATTTCCTTACTATTTGTTTCCGTTTGGTGAAGCAGAAATCTCTGTGAGCAATGCTGCAGCATGCCTACAGAATCCTGTTCATGGCAGTTACAAAATTGCAATAACTGCTGCTTTTTTTATGTTTTTTATTTTTTCCCCCATGCACCTCCCCCCTGGTGTAATCTCTTCCCCATCCCAGGCTTAAGAGCATGAGAAGTTGCCCATTAATTTTTTCTTTTTCTGACCTCCCGGTTTCCATGTTTCCCACCTCTCTCCTCCCTAGCTCTCAGCCCTGTTTCTGTTTTCAGTAGCAAGGACAGACCCTTTCCTTGGCCTGGTGGAAGGGTTTGTTGGTGCTGTTAGAGTGTTTGGTAGTGACAGACACCATGATGTGAAGCAGCTTGCGCCAAAGGGAAGAAACAAGCTGCTTCCATGATGATGACAGGGTAGTTACAGTCTGATGCATCGCTGGGAGATTTTGGTTGCAAAACCCCTTCAATGGGAGCTTCCGTGCTGCTTGGATTGCAGCCAGCCTGTTTTAAAGGGTTTTAAATTGTCTTACTGAATTTTGCATGAAAGTGTTTTGCATTTTATCTGGTCCAATTCCTTCTCATTGCTGTTAAAATGGAAGCAACTTTAATTAGTATGTTGCTCGAAGGCTTCAAGATAGTCTTAGAAATAGTGTCAGTCTTGTGAGGTATAAAAACATCCCACTCCCCCAAATTTTTTTTCCTCTTATATTAATGATTTAAGTATAAATCAGTTTTTATCACTGTTTATAAACCTAAGGAAATGAATGGAAGTGATTGACAAACAGACATAATTATCATCATGGCACAGATGATTTTTACGTACTTGTATGGCAAATGAAACTACTTTGTACCATCAGTGAAAGCACTTGCAATTTATGTGATATTATATTTTTTTCAGATTCCTCAGTTTCCTGTCATTCCTGCAATTACTCCTCTGGCAGGACTTGACAGCCTTCCTCCAAACCTCTCTGATTTACCTGCTGCAAACGTGCCCCCCATACCTGCTCCTTCTCAGTATTTTGCTCCAGCCGTGATTTTACCCAGCCTCCCCATGAACCCCACTCTGCCTATGGCACCAAACTCCCCTGCCCTCCCCATGCAGGCAGTCAATCTTCCTCATACCACCGTGGCTTCTTTGGTCTTGCCCTGCCAAACAATAGTGCCAAATATGTCGGCTGCTACGATCCCGCTGCTTGCCGTGGCACCGCCGGGAGTGCCAGCGCTGCCGCCGCACCACGTGGTGCCCCAGCTCTCCCAACAGCAGATGTACCCGGCCACCTTCCAGCAGATCATTCAGAGCGAAGCGCCCTCTCCCCATCACACGCAGGGCACGCAAGCAGTATCCCAGGCGCAGCAACCTCAGTCACTCCAGCCAAGCATAATCCATCCTTCCGAACAGCCTCTGCCTGTGCCCGGGGCTGGACACCAGGTAATGCTCTGGGCGCGGGGCTGCAGGGTGGTTCTGAGCACAGGTGATCCCGGGGCTCCCACACGGTACACTCATAGCAGGGAGGTCTCTTCCTTGTTGCTAGGGTGGTTTGTTAACTTCTTGACCTCAGTCCTGGAGGTGGTTGTTAGAGCTGTGGAGCAGGTGAGGTCTTACCCAGGGGAGGGTGAATATTGAGGCTGCAGGGAATAATCTCACAGGTTTTGGAAAGTGAGCAGATGAGAGCCCTTTCTGAATTCCCCCTTACTTTTCCCATCTTGAATATGACACAAGAACAAGCTGTTGTTCTCCTGTGGCAGGAGAGCAGGTCAAGCTGTGATAGCAGCCACTCAGCTTTGCTGATGCCGTTACCCTGATCTGTGCATGATGCACATGGGCAAACCCTGGGTGAGCTGGCAGGAGAGACAGAGTAGTTTTGATGTAGAACAGCTTTAAAACAGTAAAGGGAACTGGCCATTCGTTAACAACTCCAGCAGCCTGCATGGAAGAGGTCGATTAGACAAGAATGGATCGACCATTTTCCCCTCAAATGAAATGAAGCATAAAATAGGGCTTCTAGTATTAACTCTGTTTACAAGAGAGCTGGTTCAGGACTTGTTGACAGAGTCTGTAAATATTTCTATTGCCCTATCTGTGATATGATAACATGAAACACAGTCTGACCCAAACAGCAGAGAGCACTAACACTGTTAATAATAGCATTCCTAAAAACCTCTATTCTACCACATCACTTTGCCATAACATATTGATTAAAGTTCATAGCATCCTATTTCAACCTGCCACATCATCAAAGCAGGACATAACTTTTAACTTTCTTCAGCTGTATATTTGGTACAGCAGTACTGTTTGTGACACTGTAGGCAACATGGAGCCTGCGACTATTACCACTGAGCTCATTAGCTGTAGTGTTTCTACTGGCTTTAGAGGGAATTGAATCTGGGAGAGCAAGCACAGCAAGCACCAAAGCTGGGGAACTGCTATTCCCAAACTGTCCTGACACAGTCGTTAGCTATCAAATATGTGCGGAGGATTTGTCCAGTAATATTTTTCAGGAAAAAAAAAAGAACTGTTACAAACAAAATGAACAAATGTAGAGGAATATTCAATAACATTGTTCTGTGCCTCCAAATGCTTTTGATAGAGAGGTATTTCTGTAAATAAAGGTTTTCCAGTGCAGTGCTGTTGTGGCAGTTGAGGTTTAGCACCTCCCTGCTAAGTTTTGCCCAGGTGGGTTGTACACAGAACCATTTTGTGAATTATTCTGGTTGTACACCAAAGTTGCTACTCTACCAACCTCCACTTAGGCGGTTGTGTAACTGCTATGTGTTGCAAAGCACATCATGTCATTATTTCTGTCCGCGTAAAAACCTGGAATCACAATTCCGGCTCATATCCAGAATATGCAGAGAGCATGCAGTAACGAAGTTACGTGGCCTACTTCTCATCTGAAGTCTCATCTGAGTCTTCATTTTTTTTAATATATATATCCTTCAGATAGGCTAGATCTCTAAGTGATGAGTCTACAAAAAAGTAAAAATTAGGCAAGAGTTTTATCTAATAGTAAAAAGCCTTTTTTCTCCCATATTTTCCTTTCTTTCCTTTTTCCCCTTCCAACAAGCTTAGTCCCTTTGGAATTTTACATGGTGTACCTAAAAGGAGAATGTTCTGTTCTTAAATGTACAACTTGAAAGAACTGTTATGCAGAATAACAACACAGTCTCTAAGGTGGCTGGCATCTGATCGCATCAGTCTGGTTCCCACAAAGCGCTTACGCACACAGGTTATTTTAATGCACTGAAGAAATCCACTGAGATAAATGAAACTTCTTCCTCTGTGCATGTAGCACAAGGAAGCATTTGCAGAACTTGGGTCCTTGGTGCTTAGCATGTGTCTTAAATATTTAAACTAAACAGAAAACAATGCGTTCCGCAAGACGCTGGTATGTATCCAGTCAAAAAGAGCTGATTGTGTGGTCTGTACCAGTGACTGGGTCCACAGAGAGAAGAGTTTTAAAGAAACACTGATTTAGATTATGGCTAGGGTGTCTTTTTCTCAGCATGGACATCCTGGTGGCTCAGTGAAAGCAGAGCAAACTATTCAGGACAATGAATTCATAATCTAAGATTTTAATTTCTTAGCAACATATGGCTTTGTTTCTACAAACTAAATAGAACCTGAGCAAATACACACATTGTCATAATGATAGAGGAAGAATCTCTGTATTTTTATTTGGTTGTTTCAAAGCAAGTTTCAGTAATTACCTATCCAAGCAGAGACCACATAAGTACAGTCTCGCTGCAGAATCACAACCCTTTCTCCATGAGCTCTGGTGGCTTTGGTGCGTGGTCATGTAAGTCACAAGCACCCCGAGCAGAGGTTTGTTTTAACAGCTGTCTGTTGTGTTACAGCAGATGACTGGACACACTCAGTATGCTTTGGAGGCTGGAGCCCAGGTGCCCGTGCTGCCAGTGCAACCCTCCATAGTCATGTCACCGCCTTTGCAGCTGCAGCCCGAGCTGTTGCCACCCCGCGCCGCTCCAGAAAGTGTCTCACAGCTCCATGGCAGCCTCGCTGCGGCCAGCCCGCCTGTGCCCGTAGATCACTGCCTGCCTCTGCAGCCTTCTGGCCTGCTCCAGCCAGAGCTTTCCCAGCCGCTGGCTCAGCAGCTCCCAGCTCCCTGCTCAGCTGGCCCGGCACTCGCAGAGACATCTCAAGAGGTACCTTCCTCTGAAGTAACTCACCGGCCTCACCCTTAACCTTCTTACTTGCTCCTCTGTGAAATAATGTGCTTATTTCACAAGGGGGATTATCCCCTCTCATCACGTAGAGCCACTTGTCCTAGATGCTGGCAGCTCTGGGTCAGCAAATAATTGGCTGTTTCAGATGAAGCTGGGAACTGCATGCAGTACCTTGTGGAACGTCTCCTTGAAGTAATGGTGCAGCAGGACTAAATATCTCTTTGTCTGTAGCTAAGCATAAACACAGAGGCAGAAATTACTTTCTTTTAAGCGCTGGGGGTCAGCAAGAAGCTGTTCTGTGGAGTTTCATCCGTGTTTTGTCCAGTCTTGTTTTAAATGTTTCAAGCACTTGTGCAACCAGCCATCATTTGCTTTAAGAAACTGCTTCATCATCTGATTCTTCACTATGTACAATCTCATGCTCCTCAGCTTGAGCCTTGTTCTCATTTCATTTAGTGCTGTATCCTCCTGTACTGCTTGAATTTTAGTCTAGCCCTGAGATTTTTGTTTCTTCAGATATTCATACGCATTCCCAATTCTCAGTGGTCAAATAAGCAAGATACTTTTTACGGGATTTCTTTTTAAAACTGTCAGCCCCCTCCTGTCTGCTATTTTGACTTTTCTTTCCACTCCCATGATTGTTTAACCTTCAGTCTTGACAGATTGTCATAGGACATTTCCTTCTCTTCAACCCTTTAACAGATACCCATAAGCAAAGCAAAACAAAGGTGTTGACATACGTATCAGATTTCAGTAAATCAGTCTGATTTGTTCTCTACTTCCAAGTGGAAATGTGCCTCAGCAATTCTGCTTTTGGAATTCTTCCTCTTGAGGCTCTCTGTTCTGGGCTACCTTTCTTCCCAAAGCAACAGTTCCCATCTTTTCAAACAAAATCTCTTTGGTTTTACCCATGCTCTCACACACTTGTTGCATGCCTTGACTACACGGTACAGCCTAATTTCAGCAGAGATACATCTTATCTCCTTTTCCAGAAAACGTTCAGAGAGGATGCTGCTAACACTAAAACCAGATTCTAGTTCCCCATTTTCCTGTTTGTCTAGTAGCAACCTTATTCTTGTCAAATAAATATTCATGCAGTGACGCGCAGGACTCCTGGTGAGTTTTTGTTTCCTATTGGTCAGATATAGCAGGGATGGTAGAACCCATCCGTAGTGCTTCACTTGCAAGATCCCCAAGTAACTCCTGGCTGTCCTATCCCTTGCCTATTTTTTCTGTATGCGCAGCTCATGTTAGGTTCAATGATGTCAAAGCTACATCCTTCAATGCAGGGTCCATCCCATTAGAGAGTCTAGAAGTATTAATAAATCTTGTTATTATTGTGCAGTGTGATATGGGGGATACAAGTGGTCCTGTGTTACCTGAGAAATCCATGCCCACTGAGGCACATGTCTGTCCTGTCTCTTTATCATATCCCTACGAACTTTTAACCCGTTTTACTACCTTCAGTCTCATATTTCATCTTGTAAGTGAATTCCCTTTTCTCTCTCGATTTAAGAAATTGATCCAGTATCATAAGATGGTCAGATTGATCAATGTGGTCCCTAAGCTGATTTTAAAACATATATTGCTAAGGTTTTCTTGGGTGTAAGAGAAGTTTCATATCTCTGTATATTGGAAACACTGCATTTTTTTGCTACTCTGCCATAACGTTTTTATCTCTTCTCTTTGTTTCAGTGTGTGGCAGTACTCATATCCAGACCAATCCAAATTAATCAGGCTAATGAGATTTTGTAAAGCACTTGATCAAGTGCATTACTAAAATTTAGATACATTATGTCTGTGTTCTCACTGTTCATTAATTTTGCAGTTTTATCGAAACTGCAGTCCAACTTGGCATGGCATATGTGTGGCATTACAAGCAAGGAGTGGAGTTGACTGGTTAACTGCTAAGCTTTTAACTCCAGTCTGCCAGCTGCTTTGGTATGAAGATGTAGTGATGAGAGTCAAGGGGCTTGTTTCTAGCTGTGTGTCTATAGAAGGATTTTATAGACATATGTTTGTAAATATATATAAATATATATGAAAATACATATATTTATTAATATATTTGGGGTGTGTGTATATACATACAGATATATACATGCACGTGTGTGTCTTGTGTACATATTTGGTATGTTTTCATATTAGGGCCAGTAGCATCATCAGCACAGGTTCTGTGACAGCAGGTCTACCCAGTGCAAAGTTACACTGTCACTGTCTGTCCTGGCACTGCAAGCAGTGAAAAGGGGAAGCTTTTAGGGAAAATATTTATGATGTAGAGAGCAAGAGGAGATGGTGTGAGGGCAGTGTTTTTAAATGATGAGTTTTCATCTTATATTTGTAAGTTCCCCAGAAATACTCACAATAAGCCAAATACAGTAAAAATAAATGACGTATTTCAGGAAAATACACAAAACAATGAAGCAAATTCGCTTATACTTTATACCCATTCAAAAATAAAATTAGGTATGTGTTGATGTGCACTGGTCCTGCAATCAAGTTTTCCCATTGTGGCGAGAACTGTTTCGGTTCTTTCACCACCTCTTCTGCTTTAGAGAAAGCAGAAGGGAACTAGCACATTAGTGGCTCTGTCTTAAAAGAGAGGGTGATGCTTTGGACAGAAGTAATGTGGGGAGGGTAAAATGAGTTATTTCAAGAAGTTAAATGGAATGGCTTAGAGTTACTGGTGTCTCAACAGCAAAACCTTTCTTAAAGGTGTTTTTCATCTGCTGATACAATGCATTTACTTAAATGACTTTTTCTTACATTTTAGGAGCAGGCAATACAGGACAAACTTCAGACTCTGTCACAGAGCTGTGAAAGGTATCATTATAATGTCTTTGGCATTAGAAATGTTTTCTTTCTGGAGGCTGTTTTTCCTCTTTCTTTTTCCAAGACTAGGTCAAATGCCTGCCCTTTGCCTTGGGCCAGGGGCTTGAAGAAGGAAGGGTGCACGTCTAGTGAGAAAGCTGCAGATGTGCTGTGTGCCTATTTTGGCCCCTCCAACTCTTTTAATTCTCTAGACTGTGTGCTGCATCCTAGGCTTGATGTGTGTATGACAGCTTTCATTTCAGCATGTAACTTCCTTTTTTGCTCAGGTAACTGAAGTGGCGCAGTCCCTGGGGCTGCTGTTGACTCTATATAAAAACATGTTACTCCAGTATAATTTGGTATATAGTTTATTCTCTCTTTGGGAATAAACTGGGTATGTCTGTACCACCCTCTGTAATGATCTTCCCCAGGTATGTTAAAGGGAATAGTTTACCAGTGAGTTGCGTGTTGAACCACTCAAAAGGTTTCATTACAAGTTATGTGTAATGTAATATGTTATATTACAATTACAAGTATGTGAAACCTTAATTTTACATGACTACAGGTGAGTTCTGGCTATAAATAAGTTAGACAAAATGAGCTCTCTTTGTCAGCCTAGCCCATTGTTGAAAGGCACATCAAATTTTCAGTCGTCTTTGGAATTGTAATGTGGGTGCTCCAGAGTTGTGTTTGAAAATCTGACTTTCCTGACTGCCACAGCATGGAGAGTCTGTGTCAGCTCCCACCTCGTAATCTCAGAGGGAGCTCTCCCTGATTCAGGTGCATGGATAACTCCATGCGAGACTTGGGTTGTGCTTTTGTACAGTTGGAGGGTAACAGCATGGGAATCAAATGGCTGGCAATTGCAGCAAGGGGGTCATCTAGAGTATATCCAGTGCACAAAATCTGTTTACTTCCCTAGTACACAAGTTGCACATACAAGGTAGCTGCAAAGGGAGTAGAAATAAACTGTTCTATGCAACTGGTATAAAACAGGAACTGAAAACTGTAAATTTAAGAAAGGGATCCACAGGTTAGGCTTAGATTCTTTTATGCCTGCCTGGCTAAACGAGCACAGGAGTAGATTGTCCAGGAAGGTGATGAAATCTCACAGGGGCTTGTAAGATCAGTTTACGTACAACTGTGTGAGGGCTGGGTTAGACAGAGCTGATCATACCTTGGGGTAGTAAAGTAGGCCAGATGGCCTGACAGAGTTCTTTCCTGACGTGGTTTTTATGAACCTCTGAAAATTTCCTGCAGATTACTTACATGTTGGGATCTTCTGTGCATGTCATATTAAAAGCAGATTGTTAGCTGCTGTTTTGACTGCTAAAAATAATACAGCGTTGCTAGCTGGTCATCTGGGATATTGGGGCACAAAATCTTTTCCTGATCCCTGAGAACTGCAAAGAGAGTCAGTCTTTTACAGGATGCTGTACTGACTTCTCCTTTCTTTCATCTCCAACAACCGTCCCTTGACCCTGTTTAGACCTTTTGCTGTGAGTGCAGATGGGCAGGAGTTGAGAAAATTGGACCTTAAAAAAACAGCAACTTCTCTGAGCTTGTGGAGTTCAGAGAAGGACTGTCAGGATCCCTGAAGTGAAAGGATTAGGGGGATGTAGTGATTTATGAAGAGTGATGGTAGTTTCCCTCTGGTATTGGCAGAAATGTTAATAGATCATTCCTTAGCAGTATGGCAACCAGGGCATGTGCCTGACTTGAAGTAATTCCATTCACTTACTGATCATATTCCAGTAGTTGGCTCAGTTTAGGCCAAAAGTGTGCAGATGTGTACTTTGGGTAGTCTCTGTTGTTGTTACCTGTGCATAACTCTATTGTGCCTGATGGTGGTTTTGTTTTGGGGGGTTTCTTCCTTTCTCTTACAAAGCTACATGAGTCCAGATGTTGCTTCAGGTAAAGAGATGAGTGACAGCTTTGAAGGAGCAATAGGAAGTGGAAAACAAGAAGGAAAGTCTTCAAAGAAACATAAGAAATCTACACGTGCACGTTCGCGCCAGGAGAAGTCCAGCAGACCCAAACTGACCATATTAAATGCAAGTACAGCCTCTTTGAGAGTGACTTTAGGATTCCTTTGCCTTTGCCAGAAATAACTGTTGTTAATCTTTGCCTGCAGGTTTGTAACACGGGGGATAAGATGGTGGAGTGCCAGCTTGAAACACACAATCACAAAATGGTGACTTTTAAGTTTGATCTGGATGGTGATGCACCAGAGGAAATTGCTACTTACATGGTAAGACTTGGTTATGTGGCTGCCTCCCATCTCTTGGTGCACCAGCTTGCTTCAGCCAACTCATGTGTTTATTGTCCAAGCATTCTAGTAGTTGTGGAATGGAGCATTAATGGAAAAGTTACTGTGTTCCTCTTTATCTTCATGTGGCCTTATAG
>JBCJKH010018674.1:0-13141 GCA_039877255.1 Loriculus beryllinus | reverse complement strand
TGTCTGCATTATACCACTGATAAATGTGGCCCTGAAATTCACCCAGCCATTTCAGAAGTGAAGCTGCTCCTGTCAGCAGAATGAGTCTTCTCGCTGCACTAACCTGGAGACTTGCTACCTGCATAAAGACATCGCTCTGATTTTCAGAACTAAATGTAAACCCAGTACCTTAGAAACTCAGGTCAAACATGTCTGTAACGGAAACACAAAGCAGTGTTCAGAGACATGGTGAGGCACTGAGGGTACATTTGATCATTATATTTCTTGCTCATAACCATTCGATCCCCAAAGTTAACTGAACATATGCTGAGTCCTTGCCTTAAATTAGTTCTGCTCAGATGAATGTACTGTACTCTACTTAAATATGTGTCATTAAGCACCTCTGACAGCTTTTTAGCAGATGTTTAGCAGGAAAAACAGATCAGTTGAGAGAAAAGGAAAGATAAAGAGTAAATCTATTGTGGTGTGTTTAATGCCTCTCTAGTAGTATTGTGTTCAAGCCCAAAATGGCTTCATTTAGGAGTGCTAAGAGGTCTACAACTGCTCTGATTCCCAAGCAGATAAAGGTATATAACAGCCTCACCTTAACCCTGCTGGAGTCAGCCACAGAACTCACAGTGACTTGAACAGAAACAAGATGTGAACCTAAGTCTTCTCTAACACTGGCAAACATAATGGGGTACAAAACAGGATCCTAGAGCTGTAGGCTTTGTCTGTCTTGCAAAGTAAATTGGTAGCTATAACAAAAGCTCTAGATTAAATAAAAGAAAATCAACCAATCTGATTAGAGAAGAAGATCTTTGCTCTGTTACTGAGATTATTGGCCAAAACTGTGAAAATTATGCCTGTGGAGTGGAAGAAATGCATTTCTGGCATATCTAGTCTATAGTAGTAGATTAATAACAAACCTTACTTTACCCTCCTTCCCTGTCTCCATCAAACCTATGGTATTATTTCCATTGCAAAATAGAATGGATTTCATTCAAGCAAACTCAGTCAGAATAAGAAGACAGATATAAACAGGACCAAACCTGACTTATTTTGCACAATAAGTGCTTCAGTTGTCTGATTAGTGGGAGATAAAATTCTGTAGGGTGTCAAAGCAGTGCTGGATGGTAGGATACAGCATCTATCTATATAATAGTGTGATACTTACTGAAAGCCCATTAGGTGATATCTCTTTCACCACCCACCCAACTAAGTTGTTGCCAGCCATAAGCACCGTTTTTCTTTGCACATTGATTTAGTGGCATTCTTAGAATTTGAAGATTTGGCTTGAACATCTAAATCTGCAGACTACTGATACTTTCACAATTTAAGCTATCGTTTAAATCCTTTTTAATGAAAATAGTGACATATTTAGCTAAAAGTCACTTGAGAGATCTGACTGACAGAGTGAATAAAAAAGCCAATTTATCTCTGATGCCAAGGGATGGTTTTCTCTTGTGAGAGTGCTGAGGTTTTTTCCTATTCCATGAAGAAGTTGGTATGGAAGTGTCTCTTACAGATCACACTTGGTTTCTGTTTCAGTAGAGGCACCTAAATTACCTATTGCATACAATAATAAACACTGAATTTCATCTTCCTGTGAATTAAATTTATACAATCTCATATAATGCCTGTTAGAAAATGGAAGCTTTCTAAGGTTCTTATGAATATCACCATGAGTATTCACATGGAAAAAGGTTTTTCTCTGGTGACTAATTAGGTGACAGCAATATATGAATTTCTGCAAGCTATGCTGTGTCTTTGCATGAGTAATAATCACAGGTGCGTGTACTTTTAGCTGCCTGGAAGGCAGTCTGACCCATATGCAGCTGTGTTTGCAGGCATGTGTGTTCACTCTAGATGAAAGTGCCTCGGTGCAGGCTACATATTCCAGGACAAGTCTGTGAACTGCCAAATCCTCCATGGTGGTGAGTTACTTTCAGTGTAAGCTGGAGTTTAGGCTGATAACCATTTGTGCCATTGTTTCATGGTTATATGTATGCAACCTGTTTATTCACTGTAACAAAGTTTTACTAGCAAGAGACCCATGTACCCTTGGCTTGAAGACATAAGCTTGAACTGCTGAATGTTTCCTGTGCTCCCAGGTTACCTTTACCAACAAGATCCTTTAGGCTCAGCTGCTTTGAATTAGGCAGGTCTTACAAGTATGGCCCCTGGGTGGCAAAGCTGATTGCCTTTTCCTTTCTGTTGCACCAGCATGAGGGTGAGTTTCCATGAAAGCTCTGAGCACCTTTGGTTTAGGTTTAAGCAACTCTCTTCCAACTTTTTTGTCTCTTTTCCGAATGCTTTTGTCGATTTTAAGATGTTTCTACCTGCAGGACCCCCAAGTATTCCATTCTTAAACACACCTCTACCAATGAATTTTTACCTCAGAACTCTGAAGTGTTGGTTTAATCCTTAAGCAAGTAATTTAGGGAGTAATTTGTCTTCAATACTGGTGCCTTTTGTGAGCAAATCTCTATCTGTTTGACTTTTTTTTTGGGGGGGGGGAGTGGGTATTGGTTAGATTCAGGCTTTTGTTGGTTGAAGAAGGTGGTTGGCTGGAACCTCTGAAATTAAGGTCTCTGGACACAAAGCAGTATGTTGCACAAGAGCTACAAGGGGAGCTGTCTTCTGCTGCTGCTTGCTGGGTGTCAGGTTTGTTGGAGCTTTCTGAAGCATTCATCTCGGCTCTGCAATAGTGGGAAAAGAGCATTGGTGGTGAGGAGGTTTTGTGTCTGGTGCAGGAATCCTTGAGGATTTGTCCTAAAATCTCTGTGCTAATGAGAACAGCCCGAGTTTGCCTGGCTGAACACAGCTTTCAGTCTCTGAAGAGCTATAGGGAATTAAAAATGAAAACCCAGGAATCAGACTCTCTGACAGCAGATTCCCATTGTGTGACAAATCCCACATATGAGAAGCCTTGAATGGAGGAAAAGTGAAACTGTGTTATCCTCAATGCAAAATACTTATTTCAACATTGCAGTTGGTGAGCTTGGACCAGGGAACTGCTCTGTGTTTAAATTATTCTTTACGCTCTATTCTTTTGTCTTTGGCCCTTTTTTGGAGGAGTATGAGGAGGAAAGATGGGCAGCTTGGGATGGCACAACAGCAACAGTTTTCGAGTCATCTGTGTCTCTAACAGGAATGATCTGTTTTGCAGCTTCAAGTTGCACCAGGAATGTGGTTCCTTTAGAGCAAGGCAAGTAATCTCAGCCTGTAGCTGGATACAGTTCAGTTACCAGATTAAGACAAAGCTCCTGCCTGATGTTTTTTCAACAATGTTGTGGTTGAAACAAGGGGTTTCTGTTGTGTTTAATCTAGAAAAATGAAGGTGTTTACATAACACTTCTTCCCATGCTGTGCACTGAGATAGAGCAGAAAATAAACTGTGTCTAGGCTTTTGTTATACACTGCACCAAAGTAAAATCTACTGCAGCTCAGTACCTGAGCCAGCTAGCTGTGCCCACTGCCTCCCTCCGCTTCCAGCAGGGACTTTAACTGTGCAAATACAGCAGCATAACCCCACACAGTACCAGGTTGTGCTGCCTGTGGGTTTATCAACTGCTTTGTGTGAGTAATGAGGCCCAGTGATTCAGTACTAAAGTATATAAAGATTATTCTTTATTTACCTGGTCTGTGATGTATGCCTTAGGCAGGCAATTGTAAATAAAGAGGTTTTTCTTTTTCCTTGCTATTTTCAGCAGTCAATGTGAATGGGCTGGCTGGGACCATGGGCTTTCTGGCTGCTCTGGCACTGTTCTGAGAGGCCAATTCTGTACCTTGAGGAGCTGCCTTTCTTTTCCCTAGGCCCTGCCTTTAGCTGAGGGCAGCGAGGGTCTGCTTATATTGAAATCCACTCTTTGCTGGGTCAGTGTAAGTGTCATTGGTAAGAAAACTGGTGGGCATTGTAAGTTGTAAATGGTGGGAAAGTCCTCTAAGGTGACAGTGCAGGAAAACAGCTGGGAGGCATTTTGTTTAATTGCTAATGACTGTGACAAGCCAACTATTTGAATTGACTTTAGCCTTTAAAGTTGAACCTGTTTTGTTAAACAAGCAGTAAACGCAAGAGTCAAACCAACCCTTTAACTTCTAGATACCTGTTTTTAGGTCTGTACTAAGGTAGTGTTACTGTGTCTCTAGAAGTAACCAGCTGGAGGGAGTTGCGGCTTCCCAGGGAGTTTTTCAGCTCCCACAGATGTTCTTGTTGGGAGACAAAATAGAGGAAGATATCCCTTTTTTCCTTTCAATGCAGGGATGTGTTGCTGTCTATTAAAGAAGACTGAATCACTGTATCATACTCCCACTTAGGGTATTTCAGGAATTGGGTACTCGGTTGCCTGTTTGACAAAAAGAAATAAAAAGTGCCCTGAAAGTAGTATCTTTCTTAAGTAGATTCTACTTTCAGTTGGCCTGAAAGTAGACTCTTTAGTAGCATCTAATAGTGCCAGATTCACTCAAAAGGTGATACGTTCATCTGAAACACCAGGGAAGCTCATCCTTATACAAAAGTGTTTCCCTGCAGTTTGGGATGGAGTGAAATGTTCACTCGGTAATACACAAAAATCAGGACACTAAAGATTAAATCATCGCCTTCTTGGCAAGAAAATTGTTAAAAAGCAAGGGAGCATTCCCCAGCGGGATGGATTTGCTTGTAAAGAGCATGATTCGTTGGTGAAGGTGTGAACTTTGTACGGACAAGGGGAAACGGCTTCGCTTTACATCAGTATCGATGTTTTCGCAGTTTATCCCTCTCCCCGGACGGTTTCTAAGCAAGTCCTTCAACGCTCCGAGGCCAGCTGCTGCTTCTCTCTATTCCACCCTAGCCGCTCCCGGCCGCCCGGTGCGAGCCCGCCGAGGCCGCGGTGGCCGCACGCCGCCGTCGGGGCAGGGTGGCCGAGGCCGAACAAAGGGCTCTCGGCCAACAGGTGCCGCTCACCGCCGGCGTCGGAAACTTTCTGGGCGCTGTTACTCGGTTTCCGAGGGGCAGAGATCCCTCGGCTGCGGCGGACAAAGCGGCGCCGGGGCCGCAGCGAGCATCAACGCAAACCGCGGCCGGGCAGCGCGGAGCTCGGAGCGGGGGGACAAAGCGGCGGGCAGCCCCGCCCCGGGAGCAGAGCCGGGCCGGGGCCGGGGCGCGGAGGGAGGACCGGAGGCGGCGGGGGGCGGTTGTTTAACCCGTTCTCCGCCGGGCGGCTCCGCAAACGGCCGAGGCGGCGGCCCCGGGAGGCGCGGCGCTGCGTCCTCCGCCCGGGCGGGGAAGGGTGGCGCGGGGCGGGGGGCAGCAGGAGCCGTTCCCTCCTTGCCCGGCCCGGCACAGGCGGGAGGAGGAGAAGAAGGAGGAGGAGGAGGAGGAGAAGGAGGGCGGCGGCGGTGCGGAGCGCAGACATGGCGGCCAACATGTACCGAGTGGGAGGTATGTGGGGACGCCGCTCGGCGCGGGGGGATGCGGCGCCCGGTAGCAAGGCCGGGGCCTGGCCCTGGGCGACTGGGCCTCTCCGAGCCGCGGCGAACACGGGCGTACCGGCCGCGGCTCGTCGCCATGGCCCCGACCGGAGCAGCTCGGGACGCGGTGGCGGAGGAGTCAGGTTCCTCCCCCGCCAGCCGTGTGCGGCGGGTGGGAGGCCGGCCCCCGCCGCCGAGGAGGAGAAGGGCAGCGCCGCCCTCCGCAGGGAATGGGGAGCGGTGCCGTCGGCTTCCTGCCCCTTCTCCGCGGAGCGGGCCGGGCACGGCCTCCCTGCTCGCATCGCTTCCTACCCCGCCGAGCGATGGGCGGCCCGACGGGGTCCGCCTCGGCCCGGCTCTGCGGCCTGCCGGGCCCGTGCAGCCGGAGGCTGTCGGGCGGCGCTCAGCGGCTGGGGTTCGGTTAATAATAAGCCCGGCGGTGGAGCCGGGGATCGCTGCGAGCCGCCCTGCCCAGCGGCGTGACCCCGGACGGGTGCTTGGCGCTCGGGCGGCGGTAAACGGGGCCGTTTCCATATGGGAACAGCGGCTGGTGACTTGCCGGTGTCCTCCCTTTAGGGAGCGGGCATGGCCGTGTTGCAGCTTTGCGGCTCAGGTGCAGCGCGCCGGGGAGGTTCTCATCTGTGCTTGGTACTCAAGCATGGTTTGTTGCCTCCTGCGCTCTCCTCGGAAGGCTGAGGCGAGAGGGAAGGTGCAGGGAAATGAGGGGTGATGGGAGTTTGAATCTGGTTCTGTTGCAGGGAGCGCTGATACACATCCCCAAATCGCCCATCAGCATGCTCCTTCATTAAGGCATTTAAATTGTAATCCTGGCAGCCTTTACTCGGGGAGTAAATCCCTCGCTGTTGAAATCTAGGTATGGTTTGCTTCTTAGGTCATAGATTCTCATTTTGTTGTAATCTTAATAAGCAATTGTGAACACCATCCAGCGATCACGTACTGGTTTTTTAGAGCTGAGCTACCCCAGGTGCTCTTTCATTGTAATGTAGTGTCAAAACATTGTGGAAGAGTCTTGCCCATCATTGCGGTCCCCCCACCCAACTTTTGTAAACAGAGGTTCCAAGGTGCATGGTGCAGAAGCCAGGTGTCACATGTACAGGGTGATTAGCATTTGAAGAAAACAAGCTTTGGGAAGCTATTCAAGCAAATGTGCTCCCTGTGAATTCTTTGCTTGTTACCTGGGGGCAGCTTTCAGGGTGTATGTAAACGTCCCTATACTCTATGAAAATATTTGTATGTTAGTGATTGTCTGATTGGAAGAACCTCACAAACCCGTGACTATTACTGCTTAGTATCGTTTGCATGTTCCTGAACAGAGATGACAGCAAAAGCAAGTATCGTTAAACATGTATTACTCATTAGGACAACTCCACTACCACAGCGTGTGATAATAACTGCTAGGTAGCATATTTTACAGAAATACTTATCTCTGTAATACAAAAACTCACTGGAAGTGCTCAGTTCTCAAATCTTCCCTAATCAATAGTGAGAAACCACTGGGTTTATGTCAGGTATGAAGTGTGTGGATTGCTGAATGCAAGTGTAGGCTCCACCACAAGGCGTTTAACTTGATTTCAGCACGATTGTTAAAGCACGTGTAGCACAGTTATAACTGGACTTTAGGAACAAATGATGTTAATTCTCAGGGCAGAAAAACTTCATTGTCATAACATTCACTAAGAAATCTCAGCTTTTTAACGCCTTCTATGTTTAGAAGAACGTTTTCTGCACTGACAGTGATATGATTTTGCATGTGCTCGGTTGGTGTTTCAATCTCTTTCCTTTTCTTCATTGCAGATTATGTGTATTTTGAAAACTCTTCCAGCAACCCGTATCTCATCAGGAGAATTGAAGAACTGAACAAGGTACACAGATAACTAATATTCTTGCTTAACCTTTGGGAGACACTGACAGTGATTTCCATCCCATAAGGTTTTTATTTTGGGGGTGGGGGGGTGATTGGTTTTGGTTTTTGTTTGTTTGGGTTTTTTTGGTGTATTTTGTGTTTCAGTCACTGAGATCTTGCTCTTTGATACCCAGTGCTTCTGCTCTGTTATGTAAGGCAACAGCCAGTTGATCATTCCTGGTGGACAGGAGTACTCTGCTGTAGAAATTTCCGAACAACTCCTACAAATGCCTGAGGAAATGAATGAGTTTAATGCTCTATCTTGTGAATCCATCTGGAATGATAGCAAATGCAGAATGCATCTGCTTCTGGATGTATCTGGAAAGAGCTAGTGGGTATCAGTGAGACTTTGCACTGATCAGATACCAGCATATGTGACTTCTGTGTCACATTGTTTATTGCTCTGCTTATTGGCAGCTGTGAATGAAGGATGGGCTTGTGAATAGAGACTGTATTCTCTGACTTTAGCCGAGTGTATTTTGTAAAGAATGGAGGATTTTCAGTGTCGTTTTGGGGAAAATGTGATTCTTTTTCTTTGTTTTACTACTAAGACTGGTGTGGGATTTTTTAGCATAGCATATTTTCAATCATCCATCAACCAGTATTAAAACTTCCCAACATGTTATGTCAGAAGTCAATGATCAGAATGCATATCACGATGGAAATAATGATTCCTGTGGTTAGAAAGTGAATTATATAATTGGTGACTTGCAAAATGGTTTTCTTCTTTTTAATAGAACATAGCACTGCTCCGTAGCAGACATCAACCACCTTACCTGCTAGTGCTGGCCAGCACAACAGCCATTGAATTTGTGCAGGGCAGATCAGTTTAGATTTTGATTGGAGAAGAATATATATGTACAGTAATTGAAGTGATTCCAGTTCATGTTCTGAATGGGATGTTTATTATCTTCAAACTGCATTGTATTGTGCAAAACCTGAATCTTGCTTGTGGATGGTAGAGCAGAGTCATACAGTGATTGTTTTGTTAGTTCTCGTTTTTTAAGAGAGAAGTTTGAGGTTCTAGTCCATAGTGAATTACGTATTAAAGGCAGTGAGCAAAGGTGCCGTGAAATGCTTTGGTTATTTTACTAGAGATCAAATGGGTTTTTTGTTGGTGGTTTTGTGTAATGAAATTAAAACATGATATTACTCAGTGCCAAACTGAGTAACACATTATAATAGTTTATTAGTAAAACTCATCTTTAGTTTTAAATAAGTAATTCAAGGTGATGAACTGATTTTGTACTTCTCATCACGAGAAAGAGGGAACGGTTCTTCAAATATTACTAGGTTCTTTACATTATCAGGCTGAAGAGCACGGTCCCTATAATGAGTCAGGAAAACAACTGTGAGCTAAATAGCTCCTTTATAGTAGAGCTGCAATGAATTTTCAAACAATCCATGTTATATTAAATATGATTCTGAAAAAAAAACCCAGTACTTTGAAATATACATTTCTGTCTAAGGCTGGGTGGCAAAGAAATGTTCGTGAGCTTCTAGTATTTCTCAAGGCTTCTCATGTTAATGTGATACTGGCACTGCATCTTTAACCAGCTGAATAATATATACATTCTTAGGACAAAGTAATTATAATTGATACCAGGTTGGATGGGGCTTGAAGCAGCCTGGTCTAGTAGAAGGTATCCCTGCCCATGGCAGGGGTTTGAAACTGTATGAGCTTTAAGGTTCCTTCCAACTCAAACCATTCTGTGATTCTGTGAATACTGTTGTCTGTTCTGAACTGATATTGGTGTCAGGAAGTTCTGCTTATTTGAGTAATTCTGTTGATTTCAGGCTGACCATGTGAGAACTGCTAGCATGAGGGGAGGTTGCAAGCAGAGGGCGTTTAATTTCTGTTCCTCAGCTGATCAGAAATACATTCTGACTTGATTTATCTTTCTTTTGTAGACTGCCAATGGAAACGTGGAAGCAAAAGTGGTGTGCTTTTACAGGCGAAGAGATATCTCCAACAGCCTTATAATGCTTGCAGATAAACATGCTAGTAAGTAGATTGCACAGGGCATTTTTTCTCTTGCTGCCTGTTCAGTTTCTGTGGCTACTTAAAATTGCGTTTCATTGGCATGTGGAAAACGTATTTGTATTGGGCATTAATTAATACCCAGTTAGATGCTTAGCATTATCTGATACTGGCTCTGCTCCTAGTAGTTGCTTCCAGGCCTTAAGTTATAAGCTGTATTAAAGTGACTGAAAGTCTCCATTTGAAAAGAGAAATGCTTTTTATCTGGAAGATACAGCTGTATTTTATGTCAAGACTAAATCTGGCTGTAAGTTGATTTAAGCTTAAAAGCATTTGTGAGGATTTGATTTGGCTTTTTTTTGAGTTAGACATAAATGTGTAGTGCTTCCTGTAAATAATGGAATGTTTCATCACAGGCTGAAAATCACTGGAGATGGTAAAGAGTTCTGTACATTTATACTAAATGTAGGTATTAATGAGTAAAATAGTAGTAAGTATCATAGGGTTTGATTTCTTTCAGGAGAGCAACAAGTGGTAATAGGGGAAGAAAGTCTCATTTTCATCATGAAGTTAATTTGTCTTGGTAGCTGTCGTTAGGTCTACAACTGAAATACCATATTTTTTTCCATAACTTAGTAATTGAAAATATAATTCTGAAGACAAAACCAGACCTAAAACCCAGAGATGTTTGAGAAAATAGTTATTTGCAAACTATTGCACCCATGTTTGTAAATATAGCATTAACTGTGTCAATGTGTAGAAAATTTCTTGTAGTTTGTTGTTAAATAACATTTTGGTTGTAAATGACCCTGGTGTTTTCAACATTAATATGTGAATAAGTGATTATAAAGCTCTGTTCTCTGATTTATTGGAATGAATTCTCTTTAAAGACATTGTCTCATGCCATCTTCTGTGTACAGATGCGCAATGGTGTAAATAGGTGCTTAAAAAAATACCTTACAATTCTTTGCATGTCAGGTTTCTGTCAATGAAAAGATAGAAATAGTGTTAGTGAAAAGAACCAGCCAGCTTCTGGCTTCTGTTTTACTCTTTCCTTGGGTTTACAGAAGTAGAGGTGATTTGTGTGCATAGTGTGAAGTACTAGCTTGTTTCTTAAAGAAAAATGCTACATCTTGCTTATGTTCTAAGGGAACGAATTATTTGAGTGCTTTCCTGATAAGGTTGGGTTACTTTCTAGGTACTGGTAACCTCTTTTACAGTAGTCTGCCCCTGAAATCGATATAGCTTCATGAGTTCTTCCATATGAAATGTGTAGAAACATAGAACTTGCAGTGAGCTTCAGTAAGCATTCTAGCACTTCTTGTTTGCTTCTTTTTCTTTTCTAATGGAGGAGGCAGAGAAGGATGAAAAGGGGTAACAGTTTTACTGGAAACATGTTTATCTTGTTTCCCAATTTGATTTTTAAAACACTAATTAGAGTCATAGACTCATAGAATAGTTAGGGTTGGAAAGAACCTTAAGATCATCTAGTTGCAACCCCCCCATTTTGGTTGGCTTGTTGTTTAGAAGGGTGTTTTAGTTCTGTGGGCATCATTTGAGTTGGAGGAGTAGGTCAGAGTCTTCTATGTCCTTTATGGGTTTTAGATTGCCATTTTCTCAGCACTTTGATATCAAGGGCTTGTTGACGGGCTGTTGCACTTCCAATATAGGGGTTTGTGAGTGTCAATACAAGTACCTTGGAATCTTCATCACATTTTCTCTGTGGGGATTCTCTTACTGGTTTCTAGTGAGAAAATAGATGTATAATACCTAAGTGGTTGAGCAAGCATCTCTAGAATCCTTCTGTCTCACAGGTAGTAAGTCTTCTAACTATGTGTTCTTATGGGTTAGGTTTCCCTCTGGATTTTTTTGTCTGTACATGATGTTTTCTTTGTGACCAGACTCTGGAATCAGCTAAGTTACCTCACAAGATACATGTCACAGGGACAGCATACAGTGAAACCTTGTTTGCCTAGATCTTCCTACAGCTCATACAGCAGATGTAGTTAAATGTCAGATCAATTTAAATGTTTTGATTCTGGAATATCACAGTGTTCTGTTTAAAAATATGATGTATGTAAACAAAATATTTGTATATTTATGAACTGAATGTTTTGGGGATGTTTTCGATAGCTAAATGTGTTGATGCTTCAGGACACCTGGTGTTAGAAAAGAAATGCTAAAAGATACAAGTTTCTTATGGAAGAGACATTGTAGTTCAGGTGCTGGTTTCTCCAGTGTAGGTGTCTAGAGGAGCCTTTTTAAGTGTAAGATCTGTTAATCTTTTCTAATGGCATTTTATATTGCTAGCATTTTTTTTTCTCCTGCTACTATAAAATAGAGTTTATGATAAGGCCAACTTGGAAGCAAAACCGAAATACTGGCCAAGGTCAGCTTCTTGGTCTTCCACAGCTTCCTGGCCTGAGTAGGGGAGCTCTGTTGGAGTGTCAACACCCACCAGCTCTTAGGTTGTAGCTGTTACCATAGGGTCCCTGTGAAGGGGAATGCCTTTCTTCTTGCAGCAGTGAGGCTTACTTTCTGGGGAAAAGAAGAGGTGAATAGAAGGCAGTAAAGTAACTACTGTCATTGTGACTGAAGTACATGAGCAGATGAACTTGGAGAGATGAGACAAGACCACACAGCTCATTAAAATGGGTGAAGCAAACACAAGGTATAGAGATATTTTGTAACCAAATGGTGTGATTGAATGTGAAATTGCCAACTGTAGCTGAATCTTTACAATTCGAATGATCCTTAAGGTAAAGTGCAACAGATATAAATATTTTAGGGCAAGGTTTTGCTAGCTGGGGACTGTACTAGCTCTGGACCAGCACTGGGTTTGGCTTTCAGCGATGGATTCCACTTCTGTACTTCCTTCTTTTGTAATAGCTTTATGCACTATTACTTTTTACTTTCTTGAAGCTGAGTAGGGTGGCCTGAGTGCAGGATGCTGGTTTTTACACTACTTCACATTTGAAATTCCTTGTCTGGTCATGCGTTATCATGTAATACTGTGTCTGAAGTCATTCTCTTATTGCAGCTCCTCCAACAGCTTTTGCCTTGTCAACCACCTGGGGAAGATACAGAAAGGAATTCCTGTTATAAGAGGTCTTTGTCTTCTGATATATTAAGAGAGTTTGCATTGACTTTAGGTGTTCCGAGCTCCTGACTAAACGCCTGGAGTTGTGCTGGTGAGAAAGCCCACGCATGATGTATTTTTTCTCATCAACAAAACTGATGCTCTTGTGAATGAGACAGGAGTCACTTCAGAAATAACTCTGAGGCATGTTGGTTTCAGTGACCAAAAGATCAGAGGTAAAACAGATTTCTTTGTAGATTACAGGAGCTGTAGTCAGTTTCCTTTTCTGTCTCTGTTGCTCTTTGTAGGGCTCACTGACTGGCTTTACTTCTTGTGATTGAACTAATTGTAGGGTTTTTCTTAGCTTTTGGCTCTTTAGCAGCCATGTTTCATGTCACATTGCTTTGCAAAATGGTGTTTTCTGCTACAGCCTTTTTGAACACGATATATTTCTAGGAAGAAAAGAAAGAGCCTTGCTAATGTTCCAGTGATTCCTGTTGAGCTGGAATCAGTTCTGACCTTGGGCTGACATTGATGTATTATGATCAGAAAGAAATGAAGTAGGCTCTTTGTACTTTAGTTTGTTTGTCTTTAAAGTAATGATTGTATTAGAAGTTCTCATTGAGGTTGGTGGCAAATACATAGTGCAAGGTGTTCCTCCCCATGGCAGGGGGTTGGAACTGGGTGATCTTAAGGTCCTTTCCAACCCTAACTACTCTATGGT
>JBCJKH010018670.1:6987-25126 GCA_039877255.1 Loriculus beryllinus | reverse complement strand
ATCACAGAGAAAAGTCTGGCTCCCTCACCTGTATTCCCTCCCATTAAGCATTTATACTTCTCGATGAGATCCCCTCAAGCCTTTCGTCCCTCAGGCTAAACAGCTGCAGCTTTCTCAGGCTCTCCTCATAGGAGAATGCTCCAGTCCCTTATCATCTTTATTGCTCTCGATGGACTCACTTCTGTAAGTCTGTATTTTTCTTGTACTGGGGAGAGCCTAGAACTGGACGCAGCACTCCAGATGGGCTGACTCACCAGTGCCGAGTAAAGACCTTGACCTGCTGGCAAAAGTCTTCCTAACACAGCCCAAGATGCTGTTGGCCACCTTCACCCCAAAGGTCCGTTACTGGCTGCCAGCCTGCCATCTATGAGGACCCCAAGGCCCTTCTCTGCAGAGCTGCCTATGAGCCAGTCAGCATCCAGCACGAGTGCCTGGGGTTGTTCTTCCTCAGATGTTGGACTTAGCAAGTGGTTAATGCTACCACATCACTCTGGCACACTAAAGGAACATTCGTATAAGTGATTCCACCAGCTCCAGGAATCCACCAAAGAAAGCCTCAGTCTGAGCCTACTGCACAATATTATACCAGTTTTCAGTACTAAATTCTTTTCGCAGTAGTGAAACCAACTATTTTTGTGATACCAACATCCAGAGAAGTGTTTCTTTTAGGAATTACATTTGTGTGTTGATGCAGCAAATGAGAATACTTGGAACTGAAACCCACGTTCCCATACTGCTGAATATCCATGTATAGGATATTGGTGATGCAACATCTCTGTTTCTGCTGGTGCAGACATAAGCTGTAAAGATAATGGTCAGAACTTAATGGCAAGCCTGCATGTCTTTTAAACACTGTACCATAAAGTGCATTGAGAAACAATCTATAGACAATACACAGACACACAGGTTAACTTTATTTCCCGTCACACTTTTCAGAAAATACTCTGAAAGAAACAGTCTGCTTGTTCCATAATATTTAACTGAATCTTTGCAAAAGCTTTATGAACCTCAGTACAAGAGAAGAGAAGGAAAGACACAGCAAAAGAAACAATTATGAGATTATAGAACACTGACTTACTGGTGAGCAACAGTTCTATTTAGGAAAAGGAGGTAGAAGTACTGAGGAGAAACATGAAGAGAGGGAAAAAGGGAACCAAAATGAGAAAAAACCTGGGGTGGGAGATAGATGAACAGAACATGCCACCAGCATGGGAAAGGAGCAAGGACAACTCAGCAGCAGTACAAACTGTCTTTTGTGGCTGTGGTCTGACCATGTTTTCCACCTCACTTTCCAGTGATAACAGTTGCAGAATAGTGCTAAGACAACAGCTACACCAAAATACCCCATTACTTTTTCTTGAGAAATGTGGCTCTACGAGATCTTCCCCCTAGCAGATGATGAGAGCATACCACTTTTTGAATGAAGCATTGTCTACCTGTAGCCTAAGTGTTCCTTACTCTTACCTCGCTTTTACCTTCTGTTTTCACTATTAGACATGCTCACAGTTTCATAGCATGAATCCTATTTGTAAAGTGATTTTTCTGGGGTTCCATTCTTGACTGCTCAGAGCATGCAGTCTGCCAATGAGAATTTTTCTGACCAACAGTGTACTAACATCTGACAACTAATTTGTGTGTGTATCAATACCGTAATCAATGTTAAACCACAGCCCATAGTTTTATCTATTGTCAATCCAGTCAGTAGTCTGGAATATTATCTTCCATCACAGAATGTCATCTGCCTCTCATCTGTTTCTCACCAGAAATGACTAGTAACTGAATGTTTAATGCTTTCTATCAAGATTTGTTATTTAATGCTGATCACCCTCAGGCTTTCCTCAGGCTGCTCCTCACCTTCCCTACCTCCTTTCCACCACCTCCTTTGATGAAAATTATAGCTTCCTCAGATCTGTTGGCACAACTGTACCTTCAGTCACTTCCCAATCTGGCTGTTCCAGAAATAGTTGGGTTACCTTGGACATACTGTAAAAGAGATTTTATATTCTGAACTATTTTGACAGAATAACATTGGAGAACATTTACCCATTCAATCATGGAAGCTGATCAGACAGGGCTGAATCTTCTTAACCTGCCCTGAATTCAGAAAGATCATCATGTCTAAGTGCAGTTTCACTACCACCAGTAACCTCCTACATGAACTCATCCTAGCCATCTGTAAGACAAGATGAAAAAAAAAACCAAGACTATTCTAGCAGGTATTTTTGTATGACAGAAAATGCGCATTTAACTTCTGCATCCCTGTTAAAGGCCTGGGTTGCCAATGAAACCCGTATAGCTCCCACTCCCACTCCTAGGAGAAGTGACAAAACATTCTGTGTATAGTGAGCCTAACTGCAGCATCTGATTTGCATATCCATACTCAGTATAAGGATTCTCAATAGCAGATATATTTTAGCAGCAGCATGATTTCACCTTTAAACTTAAGATGAAGACTAACTGTTGGTGTACTGGGTGCACATAGCAAGGAGTTGGAAATGGGGTGGGGCTGCAGGGGTAATCTCTATGAGAAAAAAACAGGGGCTGCCCCATGCCTGACACAGCTGGCTCCAGATGGCTCTACAACAGACTCACTGCAGGACAAAGCTGAGCCCAATAACCAAGCTGGTAGGACCTCTTGTGAAAACATGTAAAAGGATGGTCAAAAATACCAGACATGCACAGGAACTGGGGAGGGCAGGATAAAACAGTAGCTGGAAGTGTGATAAAACAGCAGTATGAACACCAGCGTCAGAAGAAGGAGGAGGAAGAGGTGCTCCAGGTACTAAGAGTAGATATTGCCCTGCAGCCCACGGAAACCACCATGCCAGAGCAGCTAGGTATTTTCCTGCAGCAAACTGCAGCATGTGGAAAGTCCACACTGGAGCCGGCTCCTGGCAGGAATTATGGCTTGCAAAGGACACACAGCAGAGCAGGGGAAAAACATGAGGAAGAAGGAATGGCAGAGAGGAGCTGTTATGGACTGACTGCAATCCCCCATTCCCCATCCCTTGCACTGGGAGTTGAGCGGGGGAAGAAGTGTTCTTTTAATTTTTGTCTTTGTTTCTCACTATCCGCATCTATTTTAAGTGACAATAAATCAAATCACTCTTGCCCAAGTCGAATCTGCTCTGCCTTGGACAGTAACTGGTAAGTGATCTCCCGATCTTTATCTTGACCAATCAATATTTTCCCTCCTATTTTTTCCCCCTTTACTGCTAAGAAGGAGGACAGAGAGCATGTGGGTGGGCAGCTGGCTTAGGCCAATCTACCACTGAATGAAGACTGTCTTGGAAGACATGATGACAGTGAAAATGATATCAGAATTACCCAGCAATATGCACTTGCAGCCCAGAAAGTCAACCATATCCTGAGCTGCATCAAAATAAGTGTGGCCAGCTGTCAAGGGAGGTGATTCTCCCCCTCTGCTCCACTCTTATGAGATCCTACCTAAAGTACTGCATTCAGCTGCATCCTTCATAAGAAGGATGTGGACACATACAAGCGTATTCAAAGGAGGGCCACAAAGACAATCAGAGGAATGAAGCACCTCCCATATGAAGTCAGATTGAGAGAGCTAGGCTTGTTCAGCCTGGAGAGGCTCCAGGGACAGAAGGCTCCAGGGAGACCTTAGAGAAGCCTTACAGGAAAGCTGGGGAGGGACTTCTTACAAGGGCATGTAGTCATATGAGAAGGGGGAATGGCTTTAAGATGACAGAAGGGAGATTTAGATTAGATATTAGGAACAAATTCTTCACTGTGAGGCTGGTGAGGCCCTGGCACAGGTTGCCCACAGAAGCTGTGGCTGCCCCATCCCAGGCTGGATGGGGCTTTGAGCAACTTGGTCTAGCGGAAGGTGTCCCTGCCCATGGCATGGAGGTTGGAACTGGATGAGCCTTAAAGGTCCCTTCCAACCCAAACCATTCCAAGATCCTATGAAGAATTCGTAATTCATACCAACAAAACATTTGCCACAGAGCTTAACCTTGACCATATGCATGCAAAGCTATTAAGAAGTCTAAACAATATTTTTCATTGCAGTGTGACAGATCTACTGTTTCATACAGCAGAATTCAGAGCTTGCTCTTTAGTGTGAATATTTATTTGGATTGCCTCATGAACCCTGTATCAGTTGAAAGCAATTTTGAAAATTCTCGTTTGAAGGAAATCTATTCCTGGAAACATCTTAAGATTCACTTGTCTTCTGGTCAAAGAAGCAAAAAGCTTAAGTCACCAACATGACTAAGACCCACTCTGAGGCACAGAACCTTTTCAACAAAGAATTGATAGAAAAATTGCATTCAAAAGTCTCTGCTGCAATGGCAACTGCAAGGAAAACAGAACAAATGAGGATTGGCTGATATTAATAGATATCTATTCAGTCACACTTCTTTAAAACCACTGTAATCCAATGAATCAGCAATATCTCCTGGCACATACTGGTACAACAGGGATTGAGAAGAAGAGCAAAAAGAAATGCAGAGTGATAGCCAAACAATATCATATGACAATTCTGTCCTTCCTGCACTGCATAAGATTACAAGAGGATAATTTCTACGTCAGCTAGCAGAAATCTAACTATATAAATTGTATCAGCCAGTCCCGCTAGTACAGAGTTCATCAGAGTTTTCGGAATGGAAGACACTGAAGCTCCTTTACTCTATAGAAAGCAGTTCCGCCAGCTCTACTGTATGTGGGAAACCCTTTCCTCAGTATTCCAAAGCTTGCCAGCCCCAAATTTACCTGTTACTTATTCCATTTGAATTTCAAGAGGAAAGTGATACACAAAAGCCACACCTAACAAACTACCAAACCAAAGCCCCAACCCAAATCTAAAAAATTCTCAGAAAAACCACTCAGTTATTACCTCCTCCCACGTTCTTTTTTAAGGATGAAGCATGCTTAACAGTTTTACTACTGCTTCCTTGAAATCTGAAGAAAAGCAAAAGAAATAAGAAACATTTAGATCTTACAAGTGATCTCCTTCTCTGGAGGAGAAAATGATTTTTCATGGTATTCTCCTAGCCTGGGAGGTTTCCCTTCTACAATGTAAAAATGTAGGGAAAACAAGGACTCCCTTTCTTCCTCTCACACACACTCATCTGTTCCTTTCCTCTGTTCCCTGAAGGGTGTGAATAAGAAAGAGTTCAGTAATAGGAAAGAGCAGAATTTATCAGAGACATCTAAGGAGAATGAAGAGTTGCAACCACACGGTTGCAGTTGTTGAGCACAAACTCCACTGCACACATACTGCTAGTAGGTCTTACATGCCAGCACTCATGAAGCAACTGCAACACAAGGCATGGCACTCTGCTGACTTTGCAGTGGCAATCCTAGCAGTGGCTCATGTCACAAAAATGTCTCTGCTGGTATGTAAAATAATACCCCAATCTGACTATACTTTTAGGAGTTTCTATGGACATTATATCTCAAAACATACTAAATGCTCTCTGCTTACTGCAAGACCTACACGTTTAGCCTAGGATGTGAAAGTCAAGGCATGCTAGTTGTAATAATAAGGTGCTTTAAGTAAGGGCTAGCTGTCACCAGTAAACCTGACTGCACTCAGAAGCAACCCTGGTGAGCCTCATAAATACTCAGCTAATCATCAGGGGAGAGCACACTGAACACACACCAGAAAATCACTAGTGAACAGCCATGCAAATTCCATACTTTACTTCTACGTGCTCCCTAAATATCGTTGAGACTCAGCTACCCTATCATTTAATGGTCTCTGAACCTGAAGAATTTACTGTGCTGTAAGGAATGGTATCTACACAAACACATGATAGTGTCAATCAGTATCTAACATATGCCACACCACAACATTCCAGCACTGCAATAATTACTTCATTTAGCTGTATCAACTAACAGTTTCTAAAGCTGTTAAACTTCAATTAGCAAAAAACCTGTAGCTGTTCTATTTCAGGTGACATGGTTTAAGAGGTCAAGTAGAAAGATTTCCTTCCCTTTTGTTTTTTTAATTTAAATGTAAAAAAAGAAATTGTTTACCAAATTAAAAAAAAAAAAAGGTAACTATTGGAATAATGGCATTTTTTAGGGACTAGTAACATTTTTTATGGTGGCAGATAAACACATACAAGATTAATTTCCTATGCTATTTGGTAATAGATGGAAATTGAATTAATCTGTTTTAATTGGCCTTCTACTTCACCATATATTTAGCTGTCCTACTCATTTGTAAGCTGATGAAATATTATCCAAACAGTGAAGGCTGCTTTGGTGGATGTTTTGGCTAAATAGCTAAGTGTACTGTAGCATAGTATCATATCATATATCTTGTTTACTACAGCCCAAAGACAAAATTACTTGTCCCAGCATTTCAGTTATCTGGAATTCCCATCCTCAAGGAATTTTCCCATGGCTGTTTCTAATACAGAGAGATTTAAAAGATAGTTTTTAGAAAGTTGTCCATACATTACTCTGCACTTCCCTACCCCCATGTTTAAGACTTGGGCACAAGGGGGTAAAGTATCTCCACACTATCACTACAAAGATGAAACTTGAAAGAAGGTGCAAGGATCAAACCCTCAAATTAATGTAATGAATTTGAGAAAACACAAGTTATTCACTAACTTGCTGAGTATTTAGTTGGCTCTCTATATAGTAGTTACCCAATTCTAGTTACCTAATCCTAAAATAGAAAGTCTTACATAAAAAAAACAAGTCTTAGCTGTGAATATTCCTTCTAACACTGATTTTGAAAACTAACAATGATGTATTTTGAATTGTAATTTCTAAAAGTAGGGCTGAATAAGACATCAGAATTCATCAATATAAAGAAATGGCAAGAAAATCAGAAATAGTTAGGGATGTAAAGACAGCATCCATACTGTTGCCCACAAACTAACTATGAATGTGACATCTATTCAATTTAAACCCCAGTTACTCCACAAATGACATAATGAATTACTTTGTTCTATTTTGAAAGCATTAGACTAAAAGATCTATCATAAACCAAGTCCCTTTCTTAACTAACTAGCTATGTGGCTTGGCACTTTCAATGGAAATCATGATACATCTAAGCTTCCAAAACATGGATTTGGCATACAAGCCAGAGCAGGAATACTGTAGAAATTTGGATTAATTTTAGTTTTGTTTACCCTCATACTACTATAAAATTCTGTTAATAGACAAGAAGAATCTTATTCTTACTTGATACTTATTATTTGATAAGAATCAAACATGCTAGATATTGCACACGACTTCTATGATTAAGAATTGCAGTCTACAAGACAAGAAGCATATGTCCAGGGAATTCAAAGATCCCTAAGACAACTGATTGCTCCATTTAATAAGCAGTACACTCAGTTCTATGAGTAAACATTATTTGTGAGGTTTTAGGCATCCTGACTGAGAATTTAAGACAGGATTTGAAATGTGACAATAAGGTAGCTTTGTGGACAATTGCAGAAAGTGTCTTCCAAGCATAAGAGGCACTCTGGAAGAAAGCAGGAAGGTGCTTGTGTAGAAATGAACAAGTGACAAGGCAGACTAGCATCACTAGCCAACAGATGCCTCAAAACCAAATTAAATACAGTAGACAGGGAAGCAGATGCCCTGAAGGTCGCAAAAGCAACAACTAACTTGTATGCAATGGACTTCAGCTGGGAGAGAGAATCAGGAAAAGGATTCAGTAAGTTGATTCTACCAAGAAAACAGTGTAGCTGTTCAAGGAATTACTATTTCAGCTGTAGAAAATTCCGTAACAGTATCACGTAGTTTTCTCCCTCCACACATCTCTCTTCTTAAGAGGCTTAGGAAAGGGAGATAGTCATGAGTCACTCACTTTCTTTATTGGACTCAAATCTTTATGATCTAAGAGGGATAAATGGAGGAAGGCAGAAAGTAAAGAATTCTCTTCCTGACTCTAATGACAATAGTTAGGACCCTTGAACCAAGGAGCTGCAGCCTCCTAAATGCACTTCCACACTTGCCTGAATCGACAGGATATGGGTTTAGAAAAGAGAAAACTTTGTGAGACTTTAAATCCTCTGAAGTTCTGCAGTGGCTGAAAGCCAACACAACAGCCATAGCCATTGTTTTCACACCTGTAGCGCTTCTACTGCAACATATTACAGCAGAAAATGTCTGTGTTGGGTTGCAATGGGATCTACACGAGTAAGGAACCTAAGATAAACACATGTGGCAAAGGCCTACTTACAAAAGAAACCCTTTCTTTTGCAGTAAATGCGACCTTAGCCATTAGTATCTTACCATAATTCCAACTAAGTTACAGTCTAAGCTTGCAACAGGAGAGTATCTAGCATTCCAGACCTTATAATACTCCAAGTATTTACACTTAAGTAATCAATTAGTTTAGTTAGGTCTTAGGAAAAAATTGGTACTGGTTTTATTTGTCTGGAGGATTTTTTTTGGGTGGGGGGGGGATAGGAAGGTGGTTTTGTGGGGGGTTTCGTGTTTGTTTGGGGTTTGTTGCTATTGATCTTTCCATAATTTTAAACTAATAGAAACTATTGTTTTACTTAGCTACCATTAATGGTTCTGTATTTTTCCCCTGATCAGCAGAACTGATGCAAGAAATACTTGAAATACCAACAGCAGACATAATCCTTATCCAGATAAATAGGGAGATGGAACATATCTGCAAACTCATTATGGGAAATGGCAGTTTGTGTCCATTTCCCAAGAAATTAATGTCTGAAGAAGAACATTTGAAAGCTAAGAAACCTGGCACTACACTCTGCGTCCCACAGCTGAAAAGAGATGCACTGCTGAGATTACCTCTGGGTTTTCCTGCCAAGAAATTCTGGACACAAATTACTTCAGAACTTTCAACAGATTGGCAAGGATAACCTATTTTTTCCTGGTCTTATTTTCCATTAACAACCATATTTTATATTAGTATCCTTTGTAAACGTCTAGCAGCCATGCCTCCAGATGGGAATAATATTAATTGATATGCTTTTTTTGTTTATCAGTAGAACATTCTTATATTAATGCCAAAAGATTTCAGGACAAAATATATTTACAAGGAATTAATTATCCTTTAAGTATACAGAGGAAATTAAGACATACCAAGAGTTTCAGTACTGCCAGACTGATAAAAAATAATGGTCACAGTATTCTCTCTTGCTTATCAACTCCCAAGGAAGCACACACAGCAACAGCCTTTTCCTCATATATTAATAGCCATAGTTCCACCATTTCTTAATGTAACCAATGTGAAAGTACCTATGCTGGAGTCTTTAATTGCTTTGCTTGAAAGCAGAGAACAAATCTGGAAGCTTACTGTTCCTATTTATTTTGCCAGCATTTCTTTGGCACAAACAGGCTACACAAGACATGAGTGATCAATTATTGTTACTGCTAAATAAAGGGGAGAAAAGAGGCTAATTTAATTTTAAAATTAATTCTAAGCTTCATCTCTGTTTTCTGGAGTTCCAAACTCTTGAAACTCTTTATGGTTTGGGGTGGTTCAAGCATGTGTGCAATTATTAACCCACAAAACAAGTGTGCATTCAGAGTTTTGCTGTGCTGATCACAAAATGTTTAAACAGCATAACTAGGACACTTGGAAGTGAAGAGACCAAAGGGAAGAAATTAATCTTTTGGAAGGTATTTATCCTCCAGGGTGCACAGCTAGTTAAGTTTAGGCAATAATCCCAAACACCTGAATAGCACTAAACCAGCCTCTAGAACAGCCTCCTTACCTTAACACTGATTATGGATGGTTACAGAGTGGGAAAGGTGAATAATCCCAACTGTGTGACATATTCCTACATATGTAATTCTTAAGCCATAGGCATTTTGAGATTGACATTCACATTTCCCTATTTCTATACTGAAGCTATGAATAAAATAACTTGGATTTAACAAGAGAGTCTACCTTCACCTTCTATCTATGCTGGAACTGATTACCTTCAAACACACATAATAAGCAGAACTAAACAGAGACACTAAACACTTTGTTGACACTCTCTTCTATCACCCAAGATGAACATAAATGCATGTTCATCTTTGTGTGTTTCGTTACCACTTCTGCACTGTTCTGAAATGCATACTATGAGTTTCAAATCTCTTTGCTGTTTCCATTTTCAAGTCTCAGTAGCTAGGAATATATGAATTTCCAAATACTAGAAAGGGTCCAGATTCTTGGGCACATTCCAGCTCCCTTACAGTTTTGTAATTTGCAACTCCTGGTATCTGGCCCCCTGGAATTTCCTCTTTTGTAGGGAGAATCTTTCAGTGGTAGAAAATTACTGTTGGCAAGAGACACTTAGGATTGTGCATATAACAGATTTTCCTTTTGACAGCCAGTGTGGAAAAATACATAAAGTAGATATCTACATATTTCCTTCTTCTAGATTCCAGCTGGTTCCCAGGGAGCACATGATTCTGCAGACCAGAATAATGTGGGTGTCTCCACTGATTCCAAGTTCCTTACTGCATTGGGATAGGGCATTTCCCACAGCAGTAAGAGATACAAGCACAAACTCCCTCAAGGTAGATGAAAAAACTGAACTTGTTTTCTTGCTGTGTGTTTTACCCACTGTATACACACAGGGTAGCATTGTCACTCTGTTCTTTCTCCAAAGCCTGCCCACTGTAACTACTGAGGGATGCAAATAAGTAGTCCACCCTGAACATATGTTTGGAACTTAAGAATCTGCCATAGCTTCCTCATATCAAAGAGAACATAAAACGCATGCAAAGATAACCCTAACCTGAGGATACACTAGCATGATTGACTGATGGCTTGGCTTCGCGAACGAAGATTTGGGAAGGGCTTTACCCACGCTTTCTACAAGCACAATGACCAAGGGCATGTGGGATGGCAAAACTGGTTGGACAAAAGGCAGCTTAGGCACTCAGGAAGTGTCTGACCAGGACTGACATCTCCTGGGCAATCACGAGCAACCCATGCCCTGGTCCACCTGCACGCAAGGTTGGATCTGCAGCTTCCCATGCACATTGTCACCTGCCATTTCGACCCTCGCCTGTCCATGCAGACAAGCGACAGTGAGCCTTACAGCCTGCACAGTGGGTTTGTTAGGTGAGGGCAGCGTGCGCAGAACTGGCCCCATCCTGTACACCTGAGGTTTAACTGCCATGGCCTAGCGAGCTTGAAGGGTGACAGCAAAGTCCACAGGTTGTAGGGTTTGTAAGAGTGTCCTTCTCTTTGATGGAAGGAAGACCTTACAAGGCCAGACGAGCTCCATCAGCCCCGGTTTGAAGACAGGAGTTTTCCTTCTCCTGTGAGGAAGGCCTGTCTTTGCTAACGAAGATTCAGAAAGGGCTTTAACACACACATTCTGAACAAGACTGTCATTCCTGGGTCAATCTCGAGTGACCGATGACCCAACAGCACAACATCAAGCATCAAGGCACGATTCTGACTTAGAGGCGTTCAGTCACCAGCCTGCAGATGAGAGCCTCACGCCAGTGGTTCCTCGGCTAAGCGCACGCACCAGGGGTCTGAACCTGCGGTTCCTCTCGTACTGGCATAACAACATGAGAAATGGCAGAAATGAGTAACGTGTTATAACAACAGAATAGGGGTACCAGCCTTAATGGAACTGTTAACGGTGGCAGAAATTACCTGGGCAATGACGTTCCCAATGTGTGCAAAAATCAGGACCAACAGAGAAAGAATAGAGGCTTATTTTGGAGGGGATGAAAGTAGTAGAGAAAAAGAATTTGCAAGGGTACAAGGGGGAAAAATAGCTGTAAAAGACAGAAAAATCATTCCATCAGAGTTGACCGGAATATCTGTCAAGCAGTCATGTGCTTGATCACCACAGTTTGCACAGGTCAGTAACACAGCTGCTTCCATCGTACCTGCCTCTGACTTATTTGCAGAGTCACAAGCAAACAGACATATTTTCCCTGGCATCAGCGAGTGAACACTTGGAGCACAGTACCTAGTATCAGCATGGAAACACCTCATCACCTCCTCTTTTACAGGAAATATTTGCAAAATTTGACAAATCTAGGTCAAATTCACCACGCTGCAACAATTTAAAACCTTATTTTTAGCAAACTTTGTATTTAACAAAAATAGAAAAATAACTACTCTATATACATTAATCCTTTTGTCATTCTCAGTGCATGAAGCCTTCTGCAGAAAATGTATAAGCTTTGTAATACAGGAAGTTTTGGAAAGGGTTTTTTTTATAAGCTTTTTAAGGATGTTGATTGCTACATTCCATAAAAAGAGAGGTACTTATGATGAGGGAGAGGAGATGGATTGCCAACTATATGCTTAGCAGCAGGCCTGTCACAGACAACTGCACCGTTCTCAAAATATTGACACCAAATCCATCTCAAAAGGATACCTTTTCTACTAGGATAAGCACTCAGAAAAACCCAGGCACTGATCTCAACATGACTGTAACATTCTGAACATCTTGGATTCACAAAATGCAAGCTTTTAAATCTCAGCTTGTTCTCCCGCATGACCTTTTTAGCTTTCTTGGATGAAGAAAACCTTTAGTCTGAATGATTTGATCTTCACTGATTCTAGACCCGTCTGATTTTAGATAACTATAATTCCTCTGTTTTCTTCCAGGAAGGCAATTTCCAGCTCAATGCACATTTTAGACACCTTAAAGCCTACGTGAGCCTAAGTCAACACTATCAGCAAAAGGCCTGCTCACAGCCTTTTGCATTCCCTCCCTGTACACAGCTGCCTCTCTTCTGGCACATGCACTCTGGATCATGAGCAGGACCCAGCAGCTGCCCTGAAGTAACATACACATCTGGAGATATTTGTCATCTTAGCTTTTAAATCCAGATCAACTCTGAAATCTTGTCTTTTGCAGAGCCCCACAGATATTTGCTTATGTACAGACAAGGGGCTGTCTGGGACTCCTTCAAAAGCAGTGCCAGTTTATGTCTACTTTCAGGATATGGGAAGCCAAGAATCACAAACAGCCCTAACTGGAAGATACTTTCTGAAAACCCCCAAAACAAACCCAAACGTATTCCCCCCTCCTTTCTCCCCTCCTCCAGAAAAAAAAAAGACAAACTAGAACATTTAGAAAACACAATCCGTCAACAAAACTCCCACCTACTTAAACCCCAGAATTATTCTCGAGAGCTTTGAAACTTACTTCTACAGATGAAAGAGGTTTAGACTAGTGATGCTTGGACAAAATATCATACTGCTTAGTCTGAAGTTACCTCCTCTTGCTAAAAGCCTTTTCTGGGTGGGAATCAGGAAGAAGCCATCAATGGCAAGTTCGCATCAATTCTTCTTTGACAATTTAGGATTAATTTACACCACCATAAGGCTGAAATAATCATAGCTAGGACAATCAGCTCACCTTTCCTACTTAAAGGCTTGCGTTCGTACCCTTATTACCAACGGCTTTGTATTAGCACAGCCCCACCAAGCACCAAAGCCCAAGTAAAACAATGTTCAAGATGTACACTTAAACTTAACCAAAATCTGTTTTCTCTGTTAATCAGAGGCTTTTCAGGCATTCATACTTATCTCACATCTATGGATCTTTAAGACCTGATTTTCAAAGGTTTGACACAGTTTTACAAGAAAAAAGTGAACAGACCACAGGAAAAAACTAGTTCTTGGAAACTCAGGTTTCTTCCTAGAGATTTAAGCTTTACCTCAAGTGTAAGACTCATTTCAGAATACTTTTTAATACCATTACATTTAGAATTTCAAAAAAGACATGTTTGGTTACACAATCAAACCAGAGGCTAAGTACCCCTCAGCAAAGACAGAGAGATTTTAATATATAACCTAGTCCTATATTTCATATAACTTAACCACATAGCATACAAAACCAAACACCAACAAAAAATAAATTGGCACAGCAGCATAAAACCCCAAAAATCACTTAAATGCTTTTATATTTTCCACCATATTGTGGAGAGTATCAGATGGAGAGGCCAAAAATGGCAGGTCTCAGTTTATATAAACTTGTTCCAAAAGCCACAGATGAATTCTGCTCTAACTCACCACAAAGGACCAGAAGGCCTTGCCCTTGGGATTTGTATCAGGAAATACTGAGAGCACACACAAGAATCTCCCATCACACTTCTCTGTAAAGTGTTTCCTCATCTGATCAATGTGTCTCAGTGGTAGGCAAAAAACCTAATAAAGTTTACTTCAGTTCACACAACAATTCCTGAAATCTCTTCCTAAACATGTGGGGAAACGTAATCAGATGCATCCCGGCTTTATGAAGCTCTTGCCATAAATCACAGCAGACCTTCAACTACTTCCACCTACATACACAGCTGCTACATATATGTTGAGCACACCATGTGGATCCTTGGCTTTTTTTCCCTTTCAGTTGTTAGATACCATCTACAAAAACATTTACTTAAAAAGGAAATCCCTGGTCTTCAGATCAAGAGGTTTCACGGCTTCTTTCTCAGAGAAAAAAAAGTCTGTCTCTCCCAAACAGAAATAATGGTAGTATTGCTCTGTTGGCATCTCCTTTTCTGAGCAAGGACTTACAGTGAAAAGGACAGTTATTCAAGGGTGTAGAGGGAGGCAAGTGAAATGTTCCGATCAAGTCCTGATGGAGGATTTGGGATAGTCTAAATCTTATGCATCTTGATCCATGGCTAACTCCAACACATTAACAGTAGCCTCTCTCACCACCATGCAAAATACACAAATAAACTCAGGAGGTTTCATGCTCTATCACTACCTCAGCAAAACCTCACATTATGACTCTTTAAGGTAACATTAAAAATACATAGATCCCTAAAATATAATTCCCTTTCTGTACTGCTATACCACAATTAAAATGAAGCTAATTCAAATGAATTACAACTAACTTCACAGAATCAGATGCTATTTCATACACAGTGAAAAGGTTTCAATACCCTTAAGTAAGGCATCTCTTCTAAGGCAACAATGTCATTGTGCATCAGAACGGCACAATGTCTTAACTTGCAGTCAAAAGTGGTTATTAAAACTCTATTTTCCACCCAATACAATTTTTAACTGGTCTTTAGAATGAGGCTGTAAGCCGTTTCCCCCATCTCCTTCACCCCTATACTCCCTACTCCTCCCCTCCCCACCCCACAAACCTACCCCATTATTTTCCTGTGTTTTACGGTGGAAAAATTGTATTTTCTTAGCAGGAGTAGCAGCAGCAGATTTTAGATAGAGCTGGGCCTTTGCGAAAAAGATCAACTAAGGTACATAATAAAGAAAAAAAAAATAAAAAAATGAAGAAAAAGAAACAGGAGCTGGCAGAAAACAAACCACAAGCTACACAGCATTGTTTCTGTGCCTAATATTTTAGCTCTATTACAGGTATAAAGGAGACTAACAAGGAACCTGCAAGAATTACAGTACCACTAAACTCACAGAAGTCATTGTTCAATGTGGGAGCCTCACAGAAGGCTCCAGCCTTCTCAGCAAGGCACTGCCAGATCCCTCACACTGAGCTGAAAGGAATTTCCATATTTTAAAAGACCTAGGCATGAAAAGGGAGCTATAATACTTATTTTCCCTTTACACAACAAACATGCACAAAAGAACAGGTCACACGTACAAAGAAATGAGTGTCAGGATGCATGCCAGCTACACCTTTCTCGTCTGAGGCTAAAAAGAACCTGTCTGGAAAAGAACAAGAGCCCATCTTCAGCCCCGGCACCCAAGTAGAGGTAAGAAAACCAGTCTCTAACTACTTGCTTGACATAAATCACATAAAAAGTGAGCTGATTATATCTAGCCAAAATTCAAAGGCATCCTGCAGATGCAGGAATAAATAGAGAAGAGCCATTTTGCACAGGTTCAGAGTGCTGCCTCTGCAGGGAGGCCGGGCTCAGGCCAGCTGACAGCACTGCTCAGTGCTGGTGCAGAGGTTTTTTTTATTAGCGAAATTTAGGACAATGCATAGTCAGGTCAGCTCTCTTTATGAAGGTCCTTCCAGAGATTTGTTTAACACTATATATTTTCACCAGATCAAAGCATCTTATATGTGTATTAGGCAAAGTAGAGAGCACACTGTACTTTCCCCCCTTCTCTCAAAGTTTGAAACAAAGCATTAAGAACCAAGGTATGAGCCATTTAATCTGTCTGAAAAAGATCAAGGATGATTAAGAGCCTCTGGCAAATAAAGATCAAGGATAGTTAAGGGCCTCTAGCTAAGCTGATGGTGCAGTCTGTTCCCATCCAGCTTTAAAAAGAATTGATACAGAAGCCCTTACTGCTATTACAAAACAGAATTCTTTGAAAGTTTGAATTCATTCCCTTTAAGATCCATGAAGTTCAGTAGCTCTTCTTCCTGCCTATGGTAACTTCTCGTTTTTCCTTTCTCTGATCTTAAGTTTGAATTAAAATGTCTGTAATGGCTGTTCAGTATTAGGTTACTAGCTGACATTAATAATGAGACTATTATTCTGAAACATTGTGCTCCTGTTAATAAAAAAAAGCCACAAACAATTGAATGAAATAATTTACACTTCTGATTCCTTATGTTTGCAGCTTGATCAAAACTCAGATTCATAGTTTAAAGAGGTTTAGAGCTGATGTATAAATCCAGCTCTCTGGATACGGGTAAGTAAAAGCTGATCGTAAAGAGAAGAAACCAAACCAAACAAAGCCCATCAACTTTAATTTTTACTGAATATTTGGATTACACTAAAAAAGAAACACTGTAGAGATATCTCTAGAGACTACAGTTTTGGGACTCTCCATTATAGTCTGGGATGCTCTAACAGATGACAGTGCCAGACTGATTAGAAGTTACCCAGCTGAACATTTTACTGTCAGAAGATGTGATTAGTGAGAAGTGAAATAGGTTGTAACTGACATTTATTTTTTTTCCTAAAGAAAAAAACCCAACAAACAAAAAGCCAGCAACAGTAACACACAGGGAACAAGGGTTTGTTTCAGGCTTTGTTTTAAGATAACACAGAAAACAAGAAATTTATATCTGAAGTATTAAATAATAAAACATTTAAGAAAAAAAATCTTTTAAAACAGTATTTTTAGAATTGCATTCATCTTTTTTAGGATAGAAAAAAAAGTGTTTTGATTATTTAAAAAAAATTCATTTCTTCCCATGGGACTATATCTCCCATAAACTAACACAGTGTCTTTGACTGTTGCTCATCTCTTAGGGGATACTTGTGGGAATTCTAGGATTCACTGCCTCGTATGAGACACAGCCGTGGTCCACTAAGGAGTGTGGCAGCATAAGAACTTCCAATGCTGACAAGACCCTAAGGAGTACACCTCACTTCTAAGATTCTAGTACTTCAATCCATATTTTTAAGTGTGTGTGCAAATCCATCAGTATCCAGCAATTTCTGTGAAATATTTTACTTCACTTCACTCCACTGAAAAATACACAGTGCTGTTTCAGCCAGATCTAATTTCTTTATACAGAGCCAAGCAAAAAATACAGGACACCTCCATGTAAGTATATTTGGGCAATTCTTCATTCCAATACAGAAAAGTCACCTTCATTACAGGATTACAGTCACTACTGCTTAACAAAAGGATTCAGAACCACTCAGTTAACTAATTTGCATCAAAGTCATGACCACCACTGGTGCTCAGCACACCAAAGCTGTGAACAAGCCCGATTATTCCATGCTAGGGGAGGAGAAAATTTAATGCCATTAAATAATTCCAGCAAAGCTGATGGTAGTGTTTACTGTTAATATTACCAAAACACTTACTACTGTCTCCACTTCAGCCATTTCCTCTGTTCTAGCACCTCTAGTAGGAACCGCATCTCAAAGTATACTGAATGCCTGTTATTCACCAAGGCTTCCTTTCTAGAAGCGTATCATAGGAATGATTACACATCGCAAGAACCTCTGGCATCTGAACAACTATTGTCTCTGCCTTTGACTCTTTGAAGCTCATTCAAAATTTCCTAAAAGCCGTTGAATGACAGTTTCAAACTGAATGCACTGAGAACTATGGATGAGGTACCCACGTCTGAGTAAGAGCTCACATACAAAAAGTAGACCTGCACCAAAATCAAGTGGCATGTACAAACCACACAGCAACTTTATGCTTTACACAGATGCAATCTTCACTGGTTCAGCTAGTGATGACCTGAATTTTCACTGCACATATATTTCACTGCACATATATTTCACTGCACATATATTTCACTGCACATATATTTCACTGCACATATATTTCACTGCACAT